>PVIH01001332.1:0-214220 GCA_004025045.1 Sigmodon hispidus
GGGGGACACTGTGGGGGGACACTGTGGAGGGACACTGTGATAGGACACTGTGATATGACACTGAGGAGGGACACTGTGGAGGAACACTGTGGGGGGACACTGTGGGGGGACACTGTGGCCCCGTAGCACAATTTCCTTTGTGTGTATGCATAGCAGTCAGATGTTTGCGCCTTTGTGTGTACAGTAAACATTTCTTGATTGAAATCCAATTTTCCAGTGTTTGGTTTATTTGCACAGGGACAGTCTTACCCTGTGGGACCAACACCCCCGAGTCCATGCTGCTGCAGAGGTTCATCTATTCCTGTACAATGAATTTGCCTCCAACTAGTGGCAGATCTCTGATCAAGTCTAGAGATGGGGGTCCCAAATTCAGAGGCACTAACTTAACCAAACGTCACATTTTACGATGTTTTTTGTTGCTGTTATTTTGGTTTTATTTGTTTCTGTATTTTATCACCAAGGGTCCTAAGAATGAGACACTAGCCACTGGTGGAGACTGTGACAAACTCGGAACATGTGTCTGGCTTAAAAGTGGCAGCTGTGACCCCTCCCTCTGCCATGCAGATGAGACCCAAACTGTCAAACGGTGGTTCCTTTAGGCTGGAAGACAGGCTTTATGAGAAACACCTTCACTTACGATACACTTTTAACCACATAAGTCAAATATGGAGGCTGTTACTGGAGTAGACAAAACCTTCCAATGGAAGCTAGAGAGGATGCAGCTGGGGAGATCGTGACTTGAAATGCCTCTCAGAACTGAGTGACTTTGATTTTTCTCTCAAGTGTTAGCAAAGCGCTGACTCATGTATTTTTAAATTGAGGTCTATCTGAATGGAGGATTGTAGGGGTAGGGGAGAGAATAAATGATACTACATCATGAATGATGTATGAAGGTCAGTGATGAACGAATGAATGAATGGATGGATGGATGCATGGATGCATGGATGCATGGATGGCAGGTTTGTATGCCTAGATGCTTCTTTGGATGCATGATGGATAGTCAACACCTTCAGAAACCTTGATCTAGATGTCTCCTCCCTGTTTAGATGTGATCGAAGCTCTGTCAAACCCAATCCGTTATGTCAACCTGATGGAGCAGAGAGCCAAGCAGCTGGCTGCACTGACCCTGGAGGATGAAGAGGAAGTAAAAAAAGAGGTGAGGAGGTCCCCCTTTAACACATGACTGCAATTTGAGTCCCACATCTACTGGATGGTACAGGCTTTGTAATACCGTACCTCAAAGACATGGTACATTGAAACACACCTTCATAGAATTCAGCCTAAAGTCACAAAACTGCAGATGAATCAACAAAATTTCTACATTTCTTTCCCTTGGCAACACCAGGGCCTTATCCCATGGCTGTGGTGAACAGTACGTACATGTCTTGCTGCTTTGGGTGATTCTAGGTGATTCTGTGTTGATTTAGCAACTAAATCACTAAAAACCAATCATCACCGAATCACTTAGTTTTTTTCTTTTGCTTTTAATTTAAAATGCATGATTTCCCAAGCAATTTGTGATTTCTTATAATACACAAAATACTTATTAAGGGCTGGTGAGAGGCTCAGAGGGTAAGCATGCTTGCCACCAAGACTGATGACCAAAATTCAATCCCTGAGACACATACAGTAAAAGGAGAGAACCAGTTCCCACAAATTAATTCCACATGGGCATTATGACATGTGTGTGCTCACACACATGCTGGGCCTGGGTCACTGCTGCAGCTTTCAGGGTTCACAGTCCTCATACTATCATGAAGGTTCTCATAAACTATGGTTCCGTTTTTACTTGATAATAAAGCATTTTTAATTTCTTCCCTTATTTTCTCAGCTATCCCATCTGTCATTTAGGAGTGTCTAGTTTAGTCTTGGTAGAGTTTCTGTGGTTTCTCTTACAATTGGTTTCTAATTGTATTGCTCTATAATCTGACATAACATTGACAATTATTTTGCTTCTTTTGCATTTGGCAAGACTAGGTTGGTGACATAGACTATTTTAGAGAAGGCGCCCATGCTAAAAATAATTTATTTATTTATTTTTACTTTTTGTTCCTTTTATCAACAAATAGATATTTTTCCTCACATAATATATCCTGATTGTGATTTTCCTTCCTCTGCTACTTCAGTTCTTCCTCATCCTCTCACTTAGACCCACCACCTTTCTATCTTTCATTAGAAAATAAATCAGATTCTAAGGGATAATAATAATAAAATATACCACAATAAAGTAAAATATAATAAGATAAAACAAAAACTAACACATCAGAATTGAAACAAACAAACAGAAGGGAAAGATCTCAAGAGAAGACATAAGTATCAGAGACCTACTCACTGGCACACTTTGTAACTCCATAGAAACACCAAGCTGGGAGTCATAATATATATCCAAAGGACCTATGAGGTACCTGCTTGTTGTCCCTGTCTGTTAGCTGCTGTCTCTGGGGAGGCCATTTGGCAGGTCCCTACATTCTTCAGCTCGTCAGCTGAGGTAGCCACTGGTGAAAGTCCCACCACGGAGCATTTTGGTGATGGTGCCTCCGAGATCATTTCCCTATCACAGGGCAAACTGTCACTCTAAGGAGAGGGCGGGGCTAAAGAGCCTTTGAGAGTACAGAGATCTCCAGGCCCACTGGTGTTCTTCACAAGCTTCATTTTGTACCTGTCACTACATACCACGAGCTGATGTCACATAGTAAAAGCCTGTTTGTGGTGAATAAAAACAGTAAAGGATATACAAGTACAGAAATTGAGACTTAGATCAATATTGGTTTTTGTTTCTCCTTTTTTAGTAAAGTGATTAGAAGTGATTTTATATATGTATACTGCTGGTTAAATATAAACTATTTTGGACACTTCTCATGTCATTCAGGAAGCTTTAAATCACAGAGACTCCCCGTTAGTTCCAGAGAAAATAAAATACACCCGCATCCATGTCTTGTCTTGTCTAAATTCTTCCTGGCCTAAGTTTTGAAACTGGAAGAGAAAGTAACTTTCAGCCTCTGGACGCTGGTGTGTCTTTTCCCTTTGTGGAGTCATGTGCATTTATTTGAATGAAGCCACTGGAAATAAGCAGCTATAGTTTTCATAAAATAAAATTCTATCTAGAACATGTTAGGCACTGGAGACCCCACTGTAATAGCAAAGACATCTTCATCTGTCTCTTCCAACAGGATGTTTCTAAAAGTCCTTTCTATTTGAACATAAAAACTTTACTGAACTGCAAAACACTGCCAAGTTTCTAGTAGGATACTAAGTTACCCTCCTAGTATATTTTTAAAGCCAATGTTTTGTCCAGGGTTCAGTTAGCATGCATTCATTACATACCATGTGAAAAAGACATATTATACTTATTAATGTAGGTCCAGACTGTAATGTTTATATTTATGTAGTAAATAGGTGAATTATGGCTGGGTATTAGAAGATCACAAAGAGACGGACTATATTTTCCTCATGTCTTTCTTCTTTTTCTTCTCCTTGGTTTTGCTTTTCATTTCTCTTGTTTCTTTTTGCCAAGATATCTCTGAATGTAGGCTTGTCCCAAACTGTCCAACTCCCCGTCTGGGGTGACTGGTGTATCCCTCAGCACCTGAGTATTTGTATCACTTTAAAGATCACTGTTCAGGTTGTTGGTCAGCAACGTTGCAGAATAAAAACATAATCTCAATCCTAGGAATGGATTTATAGCATTTATAGGTATTTCTCAAAAAGTCAAATAAAAAATTAGGATATAAACAACAACAACCTTCTTAAGTGATATATAAGTACTGTCAGTCAGTCATTGATGCATATCGAACTAGTACACTATATATGGATGTATTTTTGTTTGCAAATTTAATAAAAGTCCAAAGCTCAGATACAGTAATATAATTACAAAGATGCCAAATGAAATATCAGCAACTCTTTCTGTTTGTCTTTTAAAATATACCTATAAAGAAAAAGTGTGAATTCTCAATATTGGTTAGAAAATATTCTGTAAAAACTAAACTCAAGATAAAATATTTGACCATGATTGTCAGGCTGAGACTGGTGTGCCCAAGGCATGGGGGGAAAAGTATTTACCAGACCAGCATTGACATAAAAATGTTTTATTATTATCACTACTATTTTGTAACACATATTCTAGTTGTTTTTAAATGAAAACTCAGAACCAGATATTGGGGGAAAGCTGGAATATCAGAGCGAGAAAACAGACCACAGTCAATTCTCTTCCAGCCACCTTCTCAAGGTGAAAGCTATCTACCAGCTTCCTCAGCCTGGCTCCTGGTGCTTCTACAGACTAATCTCTGCCTTCCTATGCCTGCTTTAAATATCTTCTTTGCCCAGTTGTTTCACTTTCAGGTTCAACTCTGCATCATATTCCAGAGTTTAGATTAAAGGTGTGAGCTACTACTATTTGGTAGTTAGGCCTTAAACTCACAGAACCACTGAAAGATCTCTGTCTCTGGAGTAAGGGGATTAAAGTGTAGGACACCACTCCCAGGCTTTCCTGTGCTGGGATTAAAGGCCTGAGTTACCACTCTCTGATCACCTTGTTTGACTGTGGGTAGATCTGTTCTCTGATATTTTGGACTGGTTTTATTAAATATATAATATATCACCACACTACTTACCTACTTATAGTGTGTGTGTGTGTGCATATTCATGTCTCATAGTGCTTGCAGACTCAGAGTTCAATCTATGAGAGTTTTTGTTCTACCATATGGAGTCTAGAGTTTAAACTGAGGTCCTTAGGCATTGTGACCCTCTGAGCCTTATGTATAACTTTTAATAAGGAATATACTTTATAGACAAAAATGAAGCAGGCAAATTTTCAGAGAGAACAAGGACCACATCTCTGGGAAGGAATGGGCTAGGGTTCTCCCTGAGACTGGCCCTTTGGGATGAGGTGCCAGGAGCCATTAAGAAGCAGGCTCTACTTGTGTGTACTAAGCTTCTCAGGTCCTGAACCAGACACCAAGAAGTTAGGATCTGACAGGGGCTGCTTCTTGTTTTTAATTTGTTTTTGTCTCTGCAATGAGCATATCAGCATGTTAGAGCATCAGAAGAAAAAATAAACATCACGAGCATTGTGTGTTTTCCATGTACCTGGCAGTGTATTGGTTCCTTTAATGTATTAACATATGTTTCATTTTGGTTGGTTAGTTGGATTTTGGTTGGACAAATATTCTATCACTGACCTACATCCCAAGCTATTTTAATTGCTTAGGATGGCCTTGAACTCACTATATAGCCTGGATGGTTCATGAGCTTATCTCAGCCCATAAATAACTAAGACTGCAGGCATGAGCTGCCAAGCCCACTTTCACTTATGCCTTAAAATACCTATAATGCTCTGATTGCCTCCTTTTAGCAAATGAGGAGCTGTAGGCACTGAGGGGCTAAATTTCTTGCCCTGAGAAACAAAGTTTGTAAGCTAAGAAGTTGGGATTGAAACAAGGCAACATGACCTCACAATTTATCTATGCCAGCATGTTTCCAAATTTTACATCTAGATTGGGATATAATGATATCATGCTGAGTCTGATTTGGTGGGTCTGGGTCTGGGCCTGGAGACTTGGCCTCTTTAATAAGCTTCATTGACAGAATCTCCTGTGACGCATAATTTGAGTAAAGCACATATACACTACACTCATCACATGACAAATCTCTAATATTCTGGAAACTGTTAACAAGAAAGGTTTCTCCTAGACATGTCACAGATGAACATGTCACAGCTGTTGTGACAGCAAGAACCAGATTTTCACAAGCTCATGGCAGACAAAATCCCAGCATAGAGGTTGGAGGTAGGCTCCTTTAGCTGAGGAGCTATGGACAACTGACAACTCCTAGGGGAGGAGGAGGCATCTAACTCTACTAGCTGATGCCACACTCAAGAGTATTTGGGCAGCACAAATTGGGCTTACTGGATTTTAAAACTAGAAAAACATATAGTTGAGTGGGTAGAAAAAGAAAGGTATATATGAGAGCAGTTGGGGAATATGATCAAAATACATTGTCAGAAATTCTCAGAGTTAATACAAAGCTTTTTTAAAGAAAAAAAATGACACTTTCCTTTTCATGCCTGTGCTACTTAGCATATATATGATACATATTATATATACATATATACACACACACAATTATAAGCTACTTTCTTTGAATGCCCTGGAGCAATTTTATTAGCTCCCCCACCCCATTTCTAGAGCAGGCAATGATGGTTTGTAATTGTGAAGTGACTTGCTCAATTTAAGAACTAAAATAAGACACCATGAGAAGCCCAGTAAGACACCATGAGAAGCCCAGATCGCTACTGGGATTAAGCAAATCAATCATTGGCCTGCTGCAGCTGCTCTCACAAATCTCTACATCTGGATCAAAAGTTTTCAATGAGTTATAATTCATGGCTGTAGGTTCATCCTCTTAAAACAGTGGGATCATCACCCATGCCATACACAACAAAAGAAGGATTACAAAAGCACAGCTCTCAATTAGCAAAGGCTTTCACCCTACACTAGGTAGAACTCTCAATTTTTAATGTGCATAAAAATCATTGTACAATGCCAATTCATTAAGTCTTGCACCGGAATTAAAACTGCATTTCTAACAGCCTTCCAGGTTTTGAGTAGCAGGGTTCTCAGTGTTTAGTGTGTGTCAGAATCACTTGGCTGCTTCTTTCAGCATGCATGCATGGTCCTATCTGATACAGTTGGTTTGGAGTGAAGCCAGGAATTAGCATCACTAAGAATCTCAAGGGATGCTGGTTCTGACCCAGGGACCACATTTTGAGAATTGTGGCTTTGGAACCCTGTATCCTCTCTCACAAAGGGGTGGCTCTCCCCAAATGAAGCCTATTTGTTCCCTCTCCTAAAATGTCAGATGAGGTACAGAAACCCAGGAAGGGCTTCTGGAGTAACTCTCCTCTCACTGCCTAACATTTGTCACATGAGTGGTTAGCCACAGTCTGTACAAAACAATCGGGCTTAATCTCCAAGCTAGACTCTTACAGAGATGCAAAAGTTGTTTACATTACTTTTCAAAGTCTAAAAAGGAAGCCAAGATGCCTACCTCACTGTAAAGTTTGGTCCTGACTTTTAGAAACTTTACAAAGACATTTCTAACAAAGGTGGTGGGAACTATGACACACAGTTGACCCTCTGTATCTGTAGCTTCTGCCTCCATAAATTCAACCAATTGGATCATGAGCTGGTTTTTTACCATTGTGTCTGTGATGAGTGTCCAGGCCTTTTTTTTTTTGTAACTCTCCTTAAACATTTAGTACATATATTTATATAGCAATGGTCTACAAGAATACTAAATATGTGCATAGAGCCTATAAAAATTTTACATATGTTTCACAAAGGATTTTTAGCACCTGTGGCTTTTGTGATTTTCTGGGCTGTGGAACCAGCTTTATATAGATACTGACATGTATATGAGTCATCAGAGCCATGTTTATTCACTTTAATAACTGTCTAATACCCAGGTCATAGTAATTAGTCAAATGTAGAAAAAGAAGCAGCAGTGTTCTTTCCATCCATGGATCTTTCCATTTTTTCTTTCCAGGACATTTTTCTGATTTCAGCAAAAGGTTTAGGTGGTAAACTATAGTTTCAGAACTTTGCCCGTGACGTGTAGCTACTGCTTACATACCAGCAGAAAACTGAATGTGGACTTATGCTTCCATTGATTCATTAATTCAATAAATATGATATTAATACTATATCTCAGTTACTATGCTGGAATTTATGTATACCAAATTACATATATATATGTATGTGTATGGATATAAATTTACATATATATGCTGAAAAAATTATATACTTTCTTCCTCACTTCTGAGGAAGAAAATGACATCAATAACAGTTCACACACTAAACTTGGACTTGTCACTCCTGGATCAATATGTGGTGGGAATGGTAGACTTATTTAAATGATGCTACAGCCCTGAGGTATGAAGAGTCATTTAGACTACATTCCAGTTAGTGGTGAAAGAACTTGCTGTGCAGAAGATACCAAACTAATTTTACATATTAGGTGTTCATTAAGATGTTTGGGAAAATGGGGCTGGAGATGGACTTCGTGGTTAAAAACACTTGCTGCTTTTGCAGAGGACCCAGCTTCAGTTCCCCGCATCCATACAGGGACTCAAAACCATCTGTATCTCCAATTCCATGGGATCCAATGCCCTCATCTGCCCTCTAAGGGCACTGGGCACACATGTGGTGCACTCCCATACATGCAGGAGAAGTATTTATTCATGTTAAATAAATAAATGAATGAATAAATCTTTTTTTAAAAAAATAAAGCAGAGACTGGAGGCAGAAGATAAATTCATTTCACAATTTAGATTTAATTTCTCACTTGTCCTACTAGACTCTTCAAAAATTTTCAAACACATGTAAAAGCTGAAAGAATCATAAATTAATGCTCTTATGTCAGTCGATAGTTGAATCCTGATTTTCATTTTATCACATATAAATCCCTTTATCGACTTATTACCCTATCTTATTTTTAGTGCATTTTAAAGAAGGCTGCAAACCTCAGTGTGCTTCACTTCTGCATGCGAGGAAATGCCCAGTCAGGATGTGGTTTTCAGGATGGAGTTGAATTTCTTAGGAATAGGACAGGTACAATAGCTAAGTTAATTGAACTAATAGAAAATTTAGGTAGAAATTACCTGTGCATTTTGAAAAGCTGTTTTGAGTGAAATGCTGTCTCTATCAAAGCCATAATCCTGCTCACAAGTATCCTCAGCAGACTTGATTCTATAACCTGAAATCACAAATCTCCATGTAACTCTAGGAATATGACTAACCCCACCCTTTACCCACCAGGATCCAGGTCAGCATGCTGCCATATGAACCAGCTACATGGAAGGGCCAGCATATTTTAATTAATTTTACATATGTTTATTTATTTACTTAACATGAAGGGGTAGGGGGTGCATACATAAGTGTCACAGCACATATGTGTAGATCCATAGGAGAACTTCTGGGAGTTTATTTCTACCAAGTATGTCCCAGGAATCCAACTTAGGTCATGAGGCTTTCTGGGAAGTGTCTTTACTTACTGAAGTCATCTCACTAGCTCAGGACTCAGGAAACTAGGATTATCCAATACCCTGAGTATCTCAGTCACACCTGATGGTAGAAAGAATTTTCTCTTTCATGTTAAACATTCAGCAGAATTCCTAAGACATACATTCTCTACTGGTTGATTATCAAAGCCAAATGAAGAGTCCAGAATACAAGTCTTTTGCATCATGCTATACAAGTTCCCTTTTACAAAACCTCTAAGAACAATTGTTAAGTTATCTACTCGCCGATTTACATGTGGCATTTTTTCAAAGAATTTAACATAATTCCATATGACAACTAATGGGCAGAAGCTAAGAGCAAAAACCTAGTATGGCTGATGCCCCATTTTAACGATCTTTCCTTCATTGAAATTCATGTAATCAGACTACCGCGGTCTTTTAGTTGCGTTTATAAAAACATATTTTGAGTGCCTTTATTTTTACCATGATGTCTTGTGTTGTAGAATGTTTTCCCGGGCCCGTTTGGGCCCAGAGGTTTGGTACCTGCCCGAGGCGGAGGCTTGGAACCTGGTCCGTGGCGGAGGTTTTTGTCCCCCAAAGAAATGAATCAGACACTTACATACTTTAAACTGTTTGGCCCATGTCTTAAGCACATTACTAGCTAGCTCTTTCATCTTAATTCAACCCATTTCCATTCATCTGCCCAACATGTGGCTCAGCCCGTGGCTCAGCCCGTACCTCTACATGTTCCTCCTTCGGGGGTCGGATGGTGACTGACTAACTCCACCCTCCTTCTACCTGCTTGTGCTCTGATCCTCCACCCACTTCTACGGTGCTGTGCATAGGCCAAAACAGTCCTTTATTTACAGCGTACAGAGAGCATTTCCACCACAGTCCCGCAGCGTGCAAAAGGATTTTGTGCTTGTTTTGTTGAAACATAAAAGCAACCATTATGGAACAGCCTAGGAAGAAATGTAGTCAAAAGTGTTGATTTCTTCAGCTGGACACAGAATTTGGCTTTTGCATTTAATCTCACATGTTAGTATGATGGGAATGACTTTATTTTCCTATCATATCAAAAAATTAAATTTAGTATCTCACAGCTGTAGGCATTTAACCATTTTTGTTTATTTGCTTTTTTCTATGAATGCTGTTTTAGGGCAACAGGAAGAGTTGTTTGGGAATTATACTCACCTACTTATGTGTCTCTCTCTCCGCTATAATTACTTCTGTACTAATGCTTCCTTGGTTGCCACTATCTCAGAATGCAGAAGGCCTGCTATTTAAACTATACTTTAAACTGTAACAAGTTCTCATGTCCCCTGTCTGACCCCGGCTTCCTTTTAGTGGGTTTTAGTGCTGACTCTCAGTACCAACTTTGATTACTATGCCATGGTGTTGAAAGCAAGGTCCACCTGGGTGGCTGAGATGAAGCCACTCCACAGCAGTGTCCAGTCCACTGAACTTTCAACTACTTTTGTTATCAGTTTTCACTAGGAAAATAGTCAGCTGGGGCTCCTATACACATCTCTCTGCAAACTGGTCAAGCATCAGCCTGTTGTTGCTTGCCTTGGAAAACACTAAAGCATCACATTTGTGTCAAGAAAAATCCTGCAAGGCCTTGACAAATCTGAATACACAAGGACCCATTAATAAGCTCCTTCCTCACTCTCTCCTGACATGTGTATGGCAAGACTGAGGAAGCTCCAGCAGCACATCTGTTGGCCCCTGGCCCAGGGCATCTCCAGTATACAGCATCCCATCAGTATTCTGACTTAGGAATTCTGGGCAAATTCTGGTCCTCCAGTCACGGGGTACAGAGGCTGCTCTAGGTGTAATAATAGACCCTAAAGGTGCACTTTGGCCTTTTGGTCATTTGAAAATGTTCACAAGAAATAAGAATCTTTCATTTTCCACCATTCTTTAAAATCTGGCTGTTATAGGTAAAAATGGAGCAGTGTCTGTTCTACTTACAAGAGCTTTCTTGGGCTTTAGGTCTGGCTTCCCTTTTCTTTTCCATAGCTTTACAGCTCCAGGTCATTAACACTGGGCTTTTGTTTTTGTCTTCAAGAAGAGCATGAAAAGCATTCTCTGTGTATAACTTGCCCTGCCTGGAAAAGTCTGGCAACATTAGACAAGCCAAAACAAAAGCAAAGCAAACAAACAAAAGAAACCCTACCCACATACTGCATTCAAGAGGCTCATTTTCAATGTCTGGTTGAACAAATACTATACCATCATATGGCATTTGACTCTAGGGGGAATTCTGTTGATGAATGTTAACTAAATGTGACCATACTAGAGTTTACCAGTCAAATGTATCCATCCACCAGAAGACATAATTTCAGAAAAGTGAAATTTAATGCTTCTGGGTTATGTGACCAGACTCCTGTATCTTCTACTTGATGTCTGACATGGTACCAAAGCTTACTTTTCTTTCACCTATCCCAGGGAGATCGACTACACTGAAGTGTTCTAATCAATGAACACTGCTATTTGTCATGTTAAAGATGCTTTGGGGGACTGATTCAAAGCCAGCTCTGAGGATGTAGAAGGAGAATCAGGAATTCGAAGTGACCCACAGCTACAGAGTAATGCTTTGTTTCAAAAATGAAGAGCAGTAATTTGGGAAGAGAAGAGAATATGAACAGTGATGTTGTCTATACTTCTGTCTTACTTTGGTATAATTACCAGTCTTGTATTTGTAATTACATGCCCAAATGTCACAGTGCTGGGATCCAGATGACCCATAGAAGAGAAAGTTCCTAATGTACCTTAGAAATGCACTACATAGAAAAATTCTGGGATAAAGTCATCACAGTAACACTTGCTGTGGACATGGAGAGCAAGCCTAACACAGCTGGCAAGCACTTGGAGTGTGGGCACATGTTGTAGAAATACCATGCAATTACAGGATGGGCATTGATTTAACAGACATTTATTGAAGGTTTGCTTTGAATAGGTCATAGCTGCTGGAGTTGGGGGAATGAAGGACTCATGAGTCTTGATGCATTTATTATCATCCACTGGTACTGTCACACAGTCTTAACTCTTTTACATAGTTACTTATTCATTTTATACCAGAGAGTGTTCATAAACATTGACTATTTTGATCTTGGAAGAAATCTTATAAGATCGACAGTATTATGACCCCAAACTCATGTATACCATTGAGGATAAAGATGGGGGAACAGCACAGAGAGCTCAGTGCCTTGTTGACAGCAGACTGGATTCAAATTTGAGAATGTCTGGCCCTGAGGTCTGCACTCTCACCCACCATATCAGTCCTTATTGCTTACTATCTCTTTCTGTGTTATTTACTCAGCAGCCCAGCTGCTCAGTCCAACAGGCCACTCTGGACCAGGCTCAGATTAATTTAGCTATCTCAGTCAAGTGTGTATTCTGCTAGGGCTATCTAGTTCAGGACATCCCAGGCAGAAGGGCTGGGTTGTCATTCTTCAGAGCCTCTCATCTCCACTGCGACAGCAGGAGTCCGCTAAAGACAGAACAGATTTGTGTCTTTAGAATCCTTTGTTTGCATTCAATCTGCTCCTCTCTCATTGAATGGGAGCATCCCACCTGGTCAGATCCAGGGCATCATGGGAAGGCTCTGTCCAAGGGCATGGGTAAGTTGGAGTGGAAAACAGAGCCTTTTGTGCAGTTAACCTGCCACTTTGTGATGTCACGCTATGCTGAGTTAATCTTACTTTCCAGACAGTTTAAAATTTGATATTTCAGATTCCAAACAAATTGTGAAAATGCCATAATGAGTAGACTGCTGGTAGAGAAAGGAAAAAACACATTATGACGCAGAAAATTAAGAAGTGTTTATGATTTTAGGCTGACCCTGGAGAAACATCATCAGAAGCACCAAGTGAAACCAGGACAACTCCAGCAGAAAATGGAGTGAATCACACAACATCTCTTGCACCCAAACCTCCTTCCCAAGCTCCACACAGTCAGCCAGCTCCAGGTAAACAGTGGGGACAGTGCTATGTGCTAGATGTCCAACCTTCAGCTTCTGGGGGCCTCAGCAGAAGGCTATGGCATTGAGGGAAAAAACATACCCTCATGTGACATGAATGACTGGACAGCAGGATGGAGGCATGAATAAATGTCACAGGGCTTCACAGGTTCTCACCTGGCTCTGTTGACAACCTAGAATCCACCCATGACATGGATTGTTATTGGGTGGGGGGGAAGGGGGAATTATGATCCACCTACTAACAGAGTTGAGATTGTGAAGAGTTCTTCAAGCAACTTACATCTATGCCTTAGAAGCATATTCTCCCTTCAAGTCTCTGCCAACATCTGACTTTCCAGGAACCTTAAAAGTCTGCCTATGCAGGCCTGTCTGCTAGCCATGCATACGGGTTAGGTAATTTCATCATCAATCCAGTCCTCCCCAGGATGTGTTTTATTGTTGTCTCATTTGGGTGGTGATGAAGAATTGCCTGAAAGGTACAATGCCAGTGAAGGCAAAGTCAGGTCTGTCCCAGTGCCCAATGCTACTAAAGGGCTTCTGTTTAACTTTTTGTTTTCATCGAAAGCTACACTCATGGATCTTTTCTCAAAGAAATTCTACCATTTCAATGCAGCTCGTGTTGGCATTACATCTCACTCTGGTTAATAGTTAATGTGATTGTGTGTGTGTGTGTGTGTGTGTGTGTGTGTGTGTGTGTGTGTGTGTGTTTCTCTTAATAAATAGAAGCATTCCTGAGATTGGATTCAGTTTTGTGCATCTTCTGCTGCCACTTAGTGCTAAGGAGCAGCATGTGCTTGGTTGTCTAGTGGAATCAGTTAATAAAATTGGAAGGAAAGAATTTCCTCCACGGCAGTGTGACTTCATGCCTTTTTCCTTCTCCGTCATGATGGAATATGACATTGGTGAAGAGCAGATTTTTCCACTGGTGGACAAGGAGACACATTTAAAAATACAAATCCTACTTCATCTCTATCAAACATGAGTGAATCAAAACTCTGCCTTTAAGAAAGCCAGTAAAATCAATAATGGGAGAATATTAACCATTAACAAGAAACATAATCAAATGATTGTTATTCACCATGTGCAAACATTTGCAATGCTTTGGAGTTACAGCTTATTGCCTCTGGGGAAAAAAGAAAATTTACCATTTTGATTTCTTTTGTCCCCTCCCTCTCACCATTTTGATTTTTAAGTGATACTTTAAAATAATTTGACGTACAGGAAATCTTTTTTAAATTGCACAAAATGTGTGACACAATTCTCTTCTTCCCCTGAAGTCAGCGTTCAGCAAGATCACAGTAAACTTTCCAACAAGCAAGCCTTGCATGAACTCAGACTCCCTTTCCCCAGGATCATACCTGAGGTCCCACACTGCACTTGCCAATAGTGTCTCCAAGGTCCCTTCCTCTATAACAGCCCCAACTCCCTTGATTCTCCTACCCCTGGATAGTTTTGAGGAATTCTGATCATTAACTTTCAAATGTCCCTCACTTTTAACTGCCTTGATATTTTCTTGTGATCAGATTGAGGTTCTGTTTTGATGCTTCATGATTCATCCTGTCAGGGACAGGTGATGTTGACACCTCCTGTCTTGGTGATATGGGGTCCCTAGGTCAAAGTAGGGACCCCTCTGAAGTTTTGATCCCCACTCCTAGGTGTGTGAGAAGAAGTGTTATGTGAGTGCGTATATACCCTATTTTCCCTTACACTTTGCTCAGTAATTTGGGCCTTGATAATGGTCTTTATCTGTAGAACTTGGTCTTGGGCTTTGGTCCGCACTCAGCCTTTAATCATGTCATTCCTGATTTTGCCAGAAGATGGCGAAGTAGCACTGCTGAGATTGAAATTCTTGTTTTGAAATTTTAATTGCACCTGGAAGAATGTCTCCCTATATGTGGAGAATACAATTGCTTATCAACATAGGATTGAGTCAAATTTACAAATTAAAGAAGTCTTGGAGTAACTGAGTTGTAAATAACTTCCTACAACAATTAGCTATTGTCTCTAAAGAGACTTAGAAACAAAGAACATTGTCCACTCCCCCAAGTGCTCTACAACCCCAGATCCAAACATTTTTTTTTTTTTAAATTGGATAGAGATTTGAAAAACAAATAAGGCCATTTCTTTTATCTTTTTGGCTGCAGGATCTGTAAAGGCACCCGCCAAAACAGAAGACCTGGTCCAGAGTGTGTTGACAGGTGAGTGCTAGCCTTTACTCTGCATGGAAGCTGGCAACTGAACATTGTACAGTGAGGGCTTAGACAGGAGATTGACGTTTATCTCTGAAAACCAGCATCATTAATTTCTTGAAGAGTTTGTAGATACCTAACCTGAGTTTTATCAGATTGTCTAATTTAAAGTCACAGAGAAGTAGCCAGAGTCAACAGACAAGACCCTATTGGCTAAAAATTAATAATTTCTGAAGATAGCTATTTCAGGAAAAAAAAGTTTCCTCATGGCTATGAGAGCCAGTTAGCAGGACTGTGAGTCTCCCTATGTGCAGACAATGAGATATATCTCAGATCTGCAGAAAACAGCCTGTTTGTGACCACGAACTACAGAATGTTTGTGATCTTTCATATGAATTTGGGTTAGCAACATCAAGCAATGGGATTCAAACTGACACAAGCTTTCTTCAGTACTTACTATGTAATAGAGTCTTTAAAATGTTTAGAATATCTGACATAAAACAGAACAAGAATGTATGCATGCATTCACCCAAAATAAAACCACTAGTAAGGACCAGATGTTGACCAGCAGTGAGGCAGATAGTGAATTGTGATGCAGTCATAGAATGGAATGGGAGTGGGCAATGAGAACAGATTGTGATCACCTACGGCAAGGCAGAGAGCCAAGGCTGTAGTGCTGAGAAGAAGTAAGACTTGAGAGAACAAGACTTCTGCCTGGAGATCGGGGAAAAGCTGGAAAAGCTAATCACACTGTTGAAAACTGAGGCTGAGATTATACCTTGGGGAAAGATGTCTAGGATCCTGGCAGTATTCTGTATTTTACCTGGTGATGGTCACTGAAGCATGTAAACTTTACAAAACACACACGACTGGAGATTTTGGGTATATGAACTTTATGCAAGCAGTCATATTTCATCAAAATATGACATTCATATATAGGAAAATTATCAGGAACTTATTAGAGCAGAAGACATATTTTAAAAGAGTTCTGTGGGAAGCAATACCACATTGATGCAGAAAACAAGGTTCAGAAGAGTTATCTAAAAAGATGTAAATGTATATACAGAGGCAGTGGGTTCGTACTATCACCCTGACTGTGGCCATCTCTGGGCAGCTCACCTCTTAGTGATACTGTGTCTTTATGCAACCAATGGACATTATATTTACATTTTGAGATATTCCAAGAGGTAGTCTTTCGCCTGGAGGCTTTTCCAAAGGCAGTTTAAGGTGATGTTATTTTTATTTTTTTATTTTTCCAGGCTACAGCATAGGGAGTCCCATTTCTGAAGTGTTCACAGCTGATGTTTCAAAAACCATTCCTTTTAAAGAGTCAGGTGGAGTCTGTTACTAGGAAATGTGACTCTTCCTTGATAACTGTAAATGCTTAATGCAAGCACTTATTATTCAACTGCAGGAGTCAGTATGAGCCCGAGGGAAACTGTTAAATAAATGTACCTAGTTCTCTCCTTGGCTTCTTACTTCAAAAAGAAGAAAAATTAGCTGTCAGGGCAGATGCATGATAAGAGCAGAAAATGCTTCTTCAGCTGTTTAAAGGCCTTGGTATTTAGCAACAGAAATGATCATTCCAGCTCCCTGTTTATGCACAATCCATTTCATTTTCTATTCAGGTTTGTTGTGATTTGCAACATATATTATTTCTGAATTGCTAGACGGCGCTAACTATTTATAGTATCTTTTTTGTTATTGTTGTTCTCAAAACAGAAATTTTACATGAAGAAATTAAAACATATAAACTACGACTTATTCTGGGTCCAAATAAAGGATAACTCATTAAAATTAAGACACCATACATTGAAAGGCCCCCATATCCTCTTTTTTTGTAATACTAGAAAAAGAAATGATAAAAGCAATGTGAAATCTTGGTTTAAGAAGTGATAATGAATTTTTTAAATGCATGTCATAGAGGTGAGGAAGTGTGCATACGGAACACAGAATGATTTATGGCCAGGCTTCGTCACATTGACCATTTTTCTTGACATTGGATAAAACTCTGCAGTCATACAAGTGACCACTAGCCCTGCTGGAGTCTTTGTAAATTTAGATTAAAGGACACTTTCTTGACACACTTGATCACCAAATCCACTGAGATAGAGGGAGAAACCTATGGTGTGTCCCTTCTCAGTGAGTAACCTGAGGGATGCTTAATCTGTGTGATTATTTGCAAAGTCTCTATAGATATGGTGCTGATAACTTCTCAACACTTTCCATGATTTATTTTTTTAATTTCATCATCAGACCAACCTTGTGAACTAGTGGGCGTGTTCTCATCCCTTAAATGGAGGAAGCAGGACCTGCCCTGCTTTCCTCCAATGTGGTGCATCTTATTCCAGTAGTACTGAACCTAGGTTGTCCAGGAGCCACCTCTCTACACATTTGCCCTCTATCTAAATGGCGATTATTTCTAGAAAGTTGTGTTTCCCTTCTGAGGGTCCCCAAGTTTGCAAGAAGCTGGCCTTTATTTGTGAGGAGACAAGCCCTGGGGTGCAGTGCACACTTGGGTTTCCCCTGGGATTATTCAAAGCCATACGGAAGTTGCCCTGCGCATTGCCCAGTTATTTTCTCTACTTCTCCCCCTCCAATCCCCGCAGCCCTCCCTCGGTAAGTCACAGACACCGGAATCCCCATCCTAGACTCATATTTCTCGGGGACCAAAACTTAAATGCTACAGATGAAGGTCCTGGGTCTCTGCAAAGTTTGGTAGCACCATGCTAAGCTCTGGAGCCAGAGCAGTTGACTGATAGCTTTGGCATCCAAGCTATCTGAGTTCTCCAGCTGCTCTTGGCGGGGATGGGGTGCTCCTCTCTGAGCAGGATGTCCCTGTCCCTTCCTGTGAACTCTCAGTACATCCTGTCATTCAGCTCATACACTCCTCTATTGCAGAAATAGAGGCGCAGACCATTGAAGAACTCAAGCAACAGAAATCGTTCGTGAAGCTTCAAAAAAAGCACTACAAAGAAATGAAAGACTTGGTCAAGAGACACCACAAGAAAACCACGGAGCTTATTAAGGAGCATACCACCAAGTACAACGAGATTCAAAATGACTACTTAAGAAGAAGGGCCGCCTTGGAAAAGTCCGCCAAGAAGGACAGCAAGAAAAAGTGAGTGCTATCTAGCTATAAAACACTAATTTTACACCCTACAGGAAGAGATGCTCCGCCTACCCAGTGCATGTGTGCATGCATGTGTGTGTGTGTGTGTGTGTGTGTGTGTGTGTGTGTGTGTGTGTGTGTGTGTGTGTGATTTATGTGCTGGGCCCGTGCCATTATAGGGAGGAAATCCACACCACCTGCTCCACTTTCTCACTTTCTGCTGTCACCGAATTGGTTCACTTTTGCTTGCAAACTAATTTGGTTTCTCCCTCCCTCTTTCTCTCCCTTTCTTCTTCCTCCCCCTCCTTTCCTTTTTCCTTGTAAGAGACAATATCTTGCTAGTTGTCCAGATAAGTCTTGAATGATCGAACTCCAGCTACATTTCATTCTCTGTTTCCAGGATAGCTGGAACTGTGGGTATGGATTTTTACATTTGGTCAAATTCTGGGGTGGATACACAGACTGCCAGAGTTCTATGCCTTGACTCAAGTATCAGGTGGCTGATGCCCCCTCCCACCATAACTGGTATCCCAAGAGGGCATGTACAGGACTCTTATGTTCTTAGAATAACTTTCAGCCTTCTTTTGATCCCTGAAAGTCATAATGCCCTTTTGTGTATGCTGTGGGCTAAGGTTCTCACAGCATCATGTACTCAGATCACTCAGAATGTGGTGGAGAGACGCTTGCTTAACGCAGGTATTAAATAATGTCATTACTGTATTTCTCATGCCCTGTGGATAATGCATTGATTGTAGCCTATAAAAGTTTTACCCTCAAATAGCAAATATATAGTCTTGTGTGCTGGTTAATTTTATGTATAAAGGGAGGGTTATTTTGTAAAAGGAGAAACAGAAAATGTCCTGACCAAACTGCCCTTGGAAGATGCTGTATATTTTCATGACTAATGTTTGACATGCGAGGGTCCAGTTCACTGTGGGTGGTATCACCGATGAGCCAATGGTCCTGGGGTCTATAAGAAAGCAAGCTGAGCAAGCCAAGAGGAACAAGTTAGTAACATTTCTCCATGGCTTCAGTTCCTGTCCTGAGGTTCCTCCTTTGACTTTTTTCCATGATGAGCTGTTATGTTATCTGGAAGTATAAGATGAAATAATCCCCTTGATCCCCAGGTTGGTTTTGATCATGGTGATTTATCACAGCAATAATGATATCATGGTAATGAGAAGAAAATGGATAACTAATGTAAATATATAGCATAATCATGAAGATGATGAGAAAAAGGAACAATATTATGATGTAGAATGACTTCAGAGAATAGAATATCCTGTTTTTGTTTGTTTTGTTTTGTTTTGTTTGCAGTGTGAGGGATAGAAGCCGTGGACTTGTGTATGCTGGACAAGTCCTTTCTTACTTAGTTGCATACCCAGTCTCTGGAGTTTTGAAACAGAGTGTCACAATGTAGCTTGGTATGTCATCTAGTTTTAATGTCAGCTTGATATAAACTAGAGTCATCTGAAAGGAGGGAACCCCAACTGAGAAAAATGAATCCATAAGGCTTGGCTGTAGACAAGCCTATAGGGCACTTTCTTAATTAGTGATTGATATGGAAGGCCCTAGTCCATTGTGGGTAGTGCCACCCTTGGGACTGTGGTTCTGAATTCTATAAAAAAGGAGGCTTCTGAGCATTAGGAGCAAACCAGTAAGACACACTTATACATGGCTTCTGAATCAGCTCTGCCTCCAGGTTCCTACCTTGTTCCTGCCTCAGTTTCTCATAATGAACTGTGACCCAGGAAATGTAAACCAAATGAACCTTTCCTTCTCAACCTGCTTTTGTTCATGGTGTTTCCATCACAGCAGTAGAAACCCTAAGAAACATTGGTGTCCAAATGTTGAGATTATAGGCACATGTCAAAACTCCCAGATGCTGACATTTGGCAGCAGGCACATCTCTCCATCTTCATGCAGGAGATCTAACAGAGGAATCCATGCATCCAGGGAATCCTCATTTCCCCTCCTCATCACAGCACAAGCTAAGTGGGAGCCATGGCTTTTATGTGGCTCATGTCACATACATGACATTCCTACATGTCAGTATAGAATTAGGTGTCAACCATGGACAACCAGAGAGAGGGGTAAAGGGAGAAAGTCAAAGAAGGGAAAAATCAACTTGTCCTAGGGTTAGTAAAGTTGGCAAAATAGATGAGACCTAGTAAGCTCCATGCAGAGTGACACCACGAAGTTCTACAGCTAGCAGAGAACACCATTTAACCAAGGTCTTTTAGAGCTGCAGCAAATGGCAAGGACTTTAGAACTTATGGGCTTGCATAAGAATCCCTTGAAGAAAGCAATTAAGTAAAATGTTTATAGTCTAATTTATATCCTCACACAATTCTCTTACCTACTGCATGGAGGATGGACTCTTATGCTTGGCTTTCATGAGCTACTGGCAGGTTCCAGCTCAATCACTCTTGGAGCAGATAATACTGGACTTGTTGTACCAGATGGTTCACTGTCAGGACTGAGGACTCAGAGCAGAGAGACTAGGACACTTTGTCAGGACTCCAGCTGAGTGATGATAAATGTTTCTTCTAGAAAGAGGGCAGTAGAAATAGAAAGGCCTGGATTCTTGTGTTGTTTTATTCTAAGAGAGTTTAGGATGTAAAATGGAGAGAAGACATTGTCTGTGTGGCTCTGTAACTTTGCAGATATCCTTTGGGGAGATTGAAATATATATGATCACCATAGGCATATCTCTTCAAGGCACCCTACTCTGGCTAAAGCAGCATTTACCTCACAGGAACAGCAATGGAAGAGCTGCTCAGTCTCAGATCGCTGGGCCTCCATCCCCAGTCTCTGACCCAGACCTGTGGTGGAGCCTCTGCAGTTTTGACAAACTATAGGGTCTTCTGACACTGTTGATCTAAAGATTTGCTATTGATAAGATTAGTTCTCAGAGACCTCACCCTAAAAACCCACCTACTCTCACTAAGCCATTCCCCATCATCTCTTTCAACTTCAACATTTTAATAAATGTTTATATTGTTTAGGTCTAAAATAAACAAACTGGTCCAGAACTCTCCAGTGGTGCCCTAGAAACTGAAAGACATCAGAAAGGCCTTGGATAAATACTACTTGTCTCTGCAGTCTCCTTCCCCAGCCACATAAAAGCCATGGCTCCCACTTAGCTTGTGCTGTGATGAGGAGGGGAAATGAGGATTCCCTGGATGCATGGATTCCTCTGTTAGATCTCCTGCATGAAGATGGAGAGATGTGCCTGCTGCCAAATGTCAGTCTCAGATCTGCTTCTGGATTTCCACATAGATCTCAACTTGGCATTTGCTCTCAAATTCCATTAGGTTGTTCATTTAGATGATCCTGGGCTTTGTGACACAGGCTCTGGCTGATCACACAGGGATCTTTTGACTTCTGATGTGGGGTTGTTTCACCATGTGATCTCCAGATATGTTATATTGGTTCCCTAGAACCATAGAGCCAGGTGCCATGAACTGGGTGTTTAAAACACTGTGTCACAGTTCTGGAGCCTAGGAATCCAAAATCAACATGTAAGCTCTGAGAGGTGTAGGGGAACATCATTCCTGGTCTTGATCAGCTTTTAGCAGTTACAGGAAATATTATTTTTGGCTTACCTTAGCATGTAGACTCATCACATCAGACTCTTTCCCACACTGTCATATGGCTCTCTCTGTGTAGGGATACCTGCCCCAATTTTCTCCATCTTTTAAAGATATTAGTCCCTAGATTGGGTCCTTATCTGATCTTAATCCACAAGAACTATTATAATTGCAACAGACAACCAGGAAATTTTCCAAAGAAGGATTTAAAATAAGCTGAGGAAATTTATAGGGAAGACATTACAGAAAAGAATTCAGCATTCACATGCACTTCCCTGTGCATCCCACAGCAGCCACACGGTTTATACAGACATCTCCTCTGTGCATTCTCTACAGCAGCCCTATAAATTATACACAAGCATCTCCCCTGTGCAGCCTCACAAAGTGTCTACAGACATTTCCCTATGCATTCCACAGCAGCTCCACAGAGTCTATACAGACATCTCCCTGTGTACCCCCACAGCAGCCCCATAAAGTATATGCAGACATCTTCCACAATACAGCAACAATGACCTGAAGCTCACTCACACTGGTGGCCTGATCAGAAACACAAGCAGAACACAGAAACACAAGCTGCTACATGTCAAAGCATGGTGCCTGCCTGCCAGCTGTGTTCTATGGTCTGGTAACTTTGGAGCCTCACATATGGTTGTTTCCAGAAGAGATGCCTATTGTCCCACAAAGGATTTAGAAATTGATTACTGCCTTCATGTATATGTCTATACTGTGAATATATTTACGAAGCAGCAAAAACCTAAGTAAGATTATTTATTAACTAACTGTTTTGCAGGTTTGAGCTCACTTTCCTAAGTCGTGATAATGTATTTCCTTGGAGCATTCTTTGCAGGCTTCTTATTGATAAATAATATCTTTCTCTCTGATCAGTGTGGTTCATTTTTATTGTGAAAGTATTTGCTTTCATGTTTAATAATTAGGAAACTAGAAATAAAGTGAAGGTAACTTTAAGTTTTCTGGTTGTCTTTTAAGGGAACAATTTTTGTCTTCTTGGGATTATTTACCTAAATGTCAAAACAATTTTACATTTATAATTTTAATTCTTTAATGAACACTAATAGCACTGTGTAAAATCATCATGAACACAAGTCCACACTATCTTAAGTAAAATGTTGCTCATGTTGTTAAAACATACAGTTTCAAATATCTTTAATTTTTAAAAAGCAAAAATATCCTTGAGTTCTATTTCAATGTGCACTTGAATTTTCAAACAAATATCACAGTGGTGAAAAAAAATTTTTAAGTCATTGTTTCTCTTATTTACTTGATTTTCTGCAGTTTGTGTTTAAAAAGAAAATCCTTTGTTTGTTTGGTTAGTTGGCTGGGTTTTGAGATAGTCTCTTTATGGCTCAAGCTGGCCCCATAGTAGCTGGAACTAGCCTCAGTTTTAAAATACTTTATTTTAGCCTCCTGAGTGCTGGGGTTATAGGAATGAGCCAAGACCCTTGTTTTACAAATCACTCTTATGAGATGTCCTAATTTTTTCTTAGTTATTATTACTTAGTTAATATTATTTCCTTCTGAGAGAGTTGGAGATGAGATAGCTATAGTTATAGTTTTCTAGTGACCATTTTAGAAAAGAAACTCATTTAGAGGTTAAAGTGTATAAGTTTGAGAGACATCAAAAAATAGTTTTCAGTTAGTAATACAAGTTAGATAGAAAGTAAATTAGATACAATATTTTGGACTCACCAAAATAGAATAAATAATTGAGTATTTTATTTGAATTTGTCAATTGTTAACAGACTGAACATTACTCATGTAATTATTGTTTGTATGTATTATATATAATTATTGTACCTATTGGTTTTTCTTATGTTAGTTATATCCTTTTTTTTATTTTTGACACAAAAGGGAGATATGTAGTGATATATTTTAAAAATGGATGATATAGCTGATAAATGAGTAGATGTGGTTGGGTAATTCAACTGTCATCACAGGTCCAAGAAACTGGATATAGAATTCACAGTCTGAGCTTTTCTGGAAATGTTATTATCTCTCATTAAAGTCTTTCGATGGCCTGTGTTACAGCAAATGATTGACACTGAGAAATACAGCCTTCTTCTCTAGCTGAAAATTCTATAAAGGACCCCCAAATATGAGTGTGCAAGCCACCTATCCATGGGCTGACACACTAGGCTATCTGTAACCTTCTTGTCACAGCCCTCTGAGTCATCCTCTCTGCCACCAGGCTACAGAGAAAGGAAGAATATGGCTTCAGAGCCATATTGTGACATATAATGTAACATGTGCTTACCTTGAAAACATCATCAAAATGCAATACTTGATTTTTAAAAAGCAGAAAATCACCTTTCCTTGGAGATAAAACAGATGTAGAAGATATCAGGTAAAATTTGTCACTGTTCACAGGAGAACCTAAAGGTAAATCCATGGCATTTATCTGTAACTACATCACCAGTGAAGGTGAAGTTTGTTCTAAAATATCTTGTAAGAACTCCATTGAATGATGCACACATTAATTTGTTTATTTGCTTTTACACCATATTCTGCAAATTCCTAATAGAACATCACAATAACATTACAAGAGACACATATATGAATACACCTCTGCAGCCTGTGAGGTCTGAAGATGCCAGCATACAGAAGATGTAGAGGAAGCCATATGTGACTTCCAAAACCTACTGCTCTGCTTGAACTTTTCTCTCTCTCTCTCTCTCTCTCTCTCTCTCACACACACACACACACACACACACACACACACACACACTATGGTCAGAAGACTACTGGCAGGAGGCAAGAATGTAGTTCAGTTCAACATGACTAAG
This sequence comes from Sigmodon hispidus, assembly GCA_004025045.1. Taxonomy (NCBI): domain Eukaryota; kingdom Metazoa; phylum Chordata; class Mammalia; order Rodentia; family Cricetidae; genus Sigmodon; species Sigmodon hispidus. The sequence continues at coordinate 24,697 of PVIH01001332.1, forward strand.
TAATAGTGTTGGTTCAGTCTTCACAAGTCTGAGCACAAATAGATTATTTAAGGCATATCTAAGCAAAGCACAATTTGGTGAAAACTTTCCTATTGATAATTAACTCCATTTGTACAATAAAGCATATTATAAAAATAAACTAAATATTAAGATTGGATGTGACTTCATGGAAACTCTGTGAAGTACATGTGACAGCTTCCATAAAGATGGATTTATAGATTGGCTGGGAAAAACATGCTTAAAAGAGTCTAGGGGAGGATCTTGTGTGGTCTCCACTACACAAATAGCACAAAGGTTACCAGGATATTAACCACATCTGCATCCAGCCTTCTGGAGAGATAACAGGTTATGTATCCTTTTCTTTGGAGGGACAACCCTGTATGTTTAGCATTCCAGGTTCTCCCTAGTGCTGATCTGTGAGCATGGGGACTTTCATGCGTCCTACACACAATACACACACACACACACACACACACACACACACAACTTAGTGGGAAAATCTACATTTAACTTGTGCAAGAAAAAAAGTGCATTTTGTCAGTGCTATGATGTGCTCAAACTATGGATAACAGATTTCTTGGATTCCATTAATAAAGTAAACTAAAATAACTCTTACATCTTCTGAGTTCTTCTAAGTAGTTAAATTAACATATATACACAATTATTATTTTGTATCAAGAGCAGCTTACCATATAGCTAAAGTGGCAGTCAAATTCACATTCAACCTATTTCAGGCTTCAGAATAGTAGGGTTATGGTTATTTATATCATACCTATTATGTTATATATTTTATTAAAATTAGTATCACTCACTTCTTTTTTGAAGATAGCTACTAAAGGTTTTAAATCATATACATGATAAAATATCACATACATAGTTCACATTGTATCTCTGCAGCACACCACCAACTTGTGATTCAGTTTCTGTCCTTGAACACTGAACTAAACTCTTAGTCTCTGAGGAAAGGAAATGTAGGTCAGATAATTCTACTTCTCTGATTAAACAAAGGTTGCATGTTCTTCCAAGAGAGAAGTGCTTTCCCAGTATCAGACCACCAAAGGATTTATTTCTAGCATCAGTGTGATGGCTTTGACCTTGATGTTAGTTTTCTGCACATTGGAGAGACTCACACATACACTGCCAGGTACCACACAGAGAGTTTATTTTAGGGAGTTCGGATGTCGGGAGAAGGGAAGGGGAGAGGAAGAGAGAGAAAGGAAAGAAGGAAGGGGAAGAAGAGAAAAGAGGACGAAGGGATCCACTGCCACCAGTTGTCTCTTTTTAAGAGAGTGGGTGAGCACAGATCTGCATAGCCACGCCTGGGGACCTGCTCTTTGTTTTGTGGCTCTGTTTGCTGGGCTCCTGCCTGGACATAGCCATGCCTGGGGGTGCTCTGCTGGCAGTGGCGCCATTCTGTGTGGCGAATAAGCATGGTGTGTCTGGAACACACCCACACCTGATTTTTATGGAAGATGTAGGAGCATCACCATGCGGTTATTTTTAAGACTGTCTCTCTCAAAAAAAAGTCTCCAAACACCTAATATCTAAAGATGTATCAGGAGAAACCAAGATCATGAAGTCCTGGCTGTGTCCTCCTGCCTCCCATATTCCTTCATCTGCAAATAAATCCTACATATCTCTCAAAGTAATCATCAGACATGGTGTTCACTACATCATTTCTCACTCATCCATCATCTCCCCGAGCACTTCATAGAATGTGAAGAGCAATTTACTCAAAGACAGTTCCTATCTGGATGTGGGAGTCTCACCTACTCCTTCTAGTGCCTTAGTCTCTTACCAAGCCCAGTGACCCTGAGAGAAGTCATTCTAGAACCTTCCGAGCACCTGTTACCACCTGCTCAGTTCCTGAGCCAAGCTCTGTGTCTTTGCAGATCTGAACCCAGCAGCCCTGACCATGGCTCATCGGCCATTGAGCAAGACCTCGCTGCCCTGGATGCAGAGATGACCCAGAAGTTGATAGACTTGAAGGACAAGCAGCAACAGCAGCTGCTTAACCTTCGGCAAGAGCAGTATTACAGCGAGAAGTACCAGAAGCGAGAGCACATTAAATTGGTAAGCCCAGGAGCATGGGTTGTGTTTGTGCAGCTGCAGGGCTTTTTGGAGGAGCAAATGTTTGCAGCTCTCTGGTGACTCAAAGGACATAATGTAGAAGTGAGTGACACCAGTGTGGAAAGTCCAGATGCTACCCAGTGTCCACCACACTAACGCTTCTCACATGTTCAATAAGTTTCTCTATTCCCTCCATGAAGCTATGTTTTTTGGGTTTTTTGTTTTGTTTTGTTTTGTTTTGTTTTTTACCTTTTCTGGTTTACTTTAGGATGTCAGGTTATCTTAGTTTCAGGGATCTTTGGGACAGCCAACGGAAGGAAAAAAAAAACACTTTCAAAAATGAAGCAAGTACATTTTCACTCATTCTGTATCACTGAATAAACACAACAAAACTGAATGAGGCCCACATTCCTGTTCTTCCTTCAAAGTCTCAAGGCTCCCCTGAAAGCAAAAGACGCCCTCTTTGTTAGTGATAAGGTGTGCCTGCCAAAATATTTTCTCATGCATTGTGAAATTCTTGATACTGTTTTTGAAGCTTTAGTAAATAATAGGGATACTTAACATTTAATCACTCCCAGAGAGACACAATGTGGATTTATTAATAAAGTACTAGCCTTGAAAACAAGCTAATGTCAAAAGCAAAAGAAATGAGTAACCTTGACAGAAATGAGTAGTGTATTGAGGAAATGGTTTCACAGAACTATCATCTCTTTGATGTGTTTTTGTGCACATAAGAAAATTCACTATGAACAAAGAGACTGCCTACAGAAGGAAGAAAATCTTTGCCAATTGTACATCTAACAGCAAATTAGAATCTATAAAGAACTGCACAATGTAAACACCATAAGAACAAGTTATCAAATCAATGAATGGATAATACACTGAATGAACATGTTTCAAAAGAAGAAATATAAATGACCAATAAATATTTTTTAAGTGCTCAGCATCTTTAGCAGTCAGGGAAATGCACAAATCAAGACTACTTTGAGGTCCCATTTCACGCAGGGTGGAATGGGAACATCATGGAAACAAATGGCAGTGAGGATGTGGGAAAGAAAAATTTCACATGCTGCTGGTAGAAAGGTACACCGTACAGCTCCCATGAACATAAGTACAGAAGCTCTCAAAAAACTAAAATTAGGATTGCCATATGACTCAGGCACCCAAAGGAATCTTAATTCAACATATCTCAGAGACACTTACTCATCCATATTTATCATTGCTTCAATCACAACATTTAGTAGATGGGAACAGTAAAAAAATGCTTGAGAAGGGATTAGGGGAAGATGGAGGGAAGATTTGTCTTGAAAGATCCAGGAGAATCAAAATAAATTTTAAAAAAATAAATGACTTCCTTCCAGCTCCAACCACTACTATCTGATTTCGAATAAGCCATTGCCAAAACTTCAGAATGTAACAATGAGGACAGCAGCCGTGTGTTAGACACTCACAATTGGGCCATATACTAAGCAAAGCCATTTAGAAGAATCATCATTCTGTTTAGTTCTCCAAAAGCACTAGTTAGATTTTGGAATTGTCAGCACATTTTTCATGTGGTGACTTTTCCCAAGGTGTTCTGACTAGAAAGTGGTATATCATGACTCTGTCCTGCACTTGGAAGTAGTGGTTGGAAAGTAGAGTGCAGGCCAGAGTCATGGTGAAAAGATTGCTTTGTGTTTATTGCTCATGCAGAGCACCCACAGTCATATATTTCCTTGTGATGGCTGGGATTCTCCTTCAAGAACGTTGTCTTACATATCACATTAGGTACACAATTTCAATATGTTCACAGAGAAGAACAACCATCAACATAATCAATGCCATAATTTTTTATCATGGATTCACTCAGCAAATAGTTATTAGTATTACTATTTGCCAAGTAAACATTTTAAACAAATGTTGGATAAAAATAGCAACAACCCTAGCCCTTCTGGAGCTTACCTTCTACAAGGGAAGCACCGATCATAGACACAATGAATTAGAATATTTATTAAGTGGCAAGAATGGATTATGAGAAACATATTAGTATTGGGGAAAAAGATATTTAAGGCTGGAGAAGACTGAAGAATGTACCCGAAAATTTTAAATAGACTTGTCAGGGAGAGACTGAGAGACAGATTGATAAGCGACAATTGAGTCAGGAGCTGAAGGGCTTGTCCAGGCACATACATGGAAGACGGTCTTTCTACACATATGTGACATGAAGTATCTGGTATCAGGTTTTGGAAGAAAGCAGAGTGGCCCTATCTAAGAAAGGTGATATGGTATTAAGATAAATGCGATGCAGGGGAAGGTTCACAGATCTGAGTTAGGAGACTCCATGCCTTGTGTGTTAACCTTACAGCTGGATAGGCACTATCAGAGGATGTGGGACACCACATGGAGGAACCATCCTGAAGAATGTGGAAAACAGTTGAGTCCTGTTTGCTGTGGGCTTAGAGGAGTTGAAATCCTGGGAGAGGTAGAAGGCTAGAATACATGTGTTCACTCTTCTACTGAAGAAAGAAAATCCATATGCTAGAGAACTAGAGTTCTCATAAAACATAAATACGGAACCAGATCAACATGGACCTCTGAGGCCAAATGTTTAACAACCCTCTCAAAAACGCTCACTTCCTCACCACGGTGTTTGTGAGCTTAGATGGAGTTCCAGTAAACCACGTATGCAGGCTTTCGTTAGGAAGGCTAAGAACAGACTGCACAGATTTAGGAGCTCATAGCTTATTTCACAGCCATTTGTCTTCCACAGTTCACACTCTGTCACCCCGCTTCCAACAGAAATACCAGGCTTTTCACTTCCTAATGCAATGACTTGGGGGATTAGTCTGTCCAAGAACCTCTGACAGAAAGCTGGCCAGAGTGACAGTTTTATCTTTGATGGTGAGTCTGAATGATGAGTAGGTTACCCGGGCTAAATTAGACAAATTCAAGTGTAATTAAAAAGTCATCAGCCCAAGGTAAAAAAGTCATAAGGAAATTGAAACAGAAGTTACTTCATCTCTTAAAATGGCTTTGGGGTTAGACTTGCTTGGGATAAAGGTTTTATAGTTCAGAGATTAAGAGGCCATGACATCAATAAATTCCTAACCAAATGTTCACTAAAAATAATAACATTAGCACAACATTGTGATAAATGCCAAAGACAAAAATAAATAAGATACACTTGAGCAAGTGACATAGAATTTTAACAGAAAATTAGTCATAAAGACATCAGCAAGCTGACAGGAAGACAAAGATGTGGCAACAATTTACCAAATCTATAAATTGAATGCCAAGAGAATGCTTTTGAAATCATTGTTTATATTAATATAGGAGATATGCAATATGCAGTTTGCATAGACTGTAGCTTCAGAGGCTTTGAACCTATTCAAATGAGGGTTGTGTCCTTGGAAAACTGCATGTAAATCACACCTGGTGGTCATTCAAAGGAAGTTCCAGAATCACAAGTTTGTTTAACATATAGATCTCAGGTCCCATCCCAGATCTGTTCTATCATGATTTGTATTTCAACTGAATCCTAGGTGACCTGGCATATACTCAAATTGAGGAGGCATGATTTTGAAGCCAATAAATACCTGCCTTTGTTCAAAATTAATACATTTTAGAGTCAGCTTAAAGTCCCTGTTTAATTAAAATAGGGACACCTGTCCATAACTTGATCAGTGAGCTGGATGGATGACATCTGTCTATCATGGCAGAGTGTATCACTGATAGGTTGCCTGAAGGTATTCACAGTAGAAAGAAATGTTGCTTTAGTGTAGGTATGTGAAAACTCAAATGGAAATGCCCTCATCCACTCACGTTTGTGAGCCTCGGAGCTTCTCTATGAATGGCCTGAGGGTTTATTTATACTACCTTAAGACCATAGCTCCTGGAAAAGGTTAGCTCTCTAGGGGATTGGTTCCAACTGATCATCTCTTCTGCAGCAGAGTCATAGGGTGAAACTTATGTTTTCTCTATGCCACTTGGATGAGCTTTAAAGTTTAGGGAAAAAAAGATTTACTTTTATTTTACTTGTCTGTGTGAGGATACATCACATGTGTGTGGGTACCCATGAAGACCTGAAGAGGGCATCTTGTCTCTTGGAACTAGAGTTACTGGCAGTTGGGAGTCACGTATTATGGATGCTGAGAACTGAATTTCTGGTCCTGCATACCTGTTGATGTGACTGGCCTAGAACTTGCTATATAGACTAGTCTGGCCTCTCAACTCAAAAATTCACCTGTCTCTGCCTCCTGAGTAATAGGGTTAAAGTTGTGTGCCACATGCTTCATGAGGTTTTACTTTTAAAGGTGGCTAGTAAGTGATAGAAATTGATAGGGGCTCCATGTTATGGTTTCCAGTACTTAACCCTAGTATTACATTCAAAACTGAAGTACCCACCCCTGAGTGACTGGGATATTTATGGATTTTTGATAGTGATGATGCTTGGTCCACCACATTCCATTCTTTCTTCTTCTTTTCTTTTAGTTATGGGAACTGAATCAGAGCCTCCTAAATACTAGACAGGCAAAAACCTATAACCCCAGCTCCTCACATATGTTCTGCCCATCCATTTCTCGTTAACATTGTACACAGCCTCCTGTCTGTTATTACACAAATTATGTTTGGTATTATAATAAAAATCCAAAGCCAGATATTGGGGAAAAGCTGAAATATCAGAGAGACAGGGAACAAACCACAGCCAACTCTTTAGGCCTGTTGTCCTGAATCCTCTTACTCCAAACCTCTCTGTCCTTAGCCAAGAAGGGAAGAGGCAAGAGAAGCTGAACTCCCCCCTTCTCTATCTCCATCCGGCTATCTCACTTCCTTTTTCAACTTTCCTAGAGCTAGGATTAAAGGTGTGTGTCACCACTGCCTGCTTAAACTCAGAGATCTAGATGGATGTCTGCCTCCATCTCTGATGGAATTAAAGGCATGGCTTATCACTCCCTGACTTTCACTGCTTGGCTTTGTGGGTAGCTCTGTCTGATATTTCAGACTATTTTTATTAAATATACAATATATCACCACAATCCGTTCTACCAGCCAAATCAACATTAGTACCCACTGAACTGAGTCTTCTAATTTCCTACCAATTCCAGGGGATCAAAAGATGCATTTTCAACCCAGAGCGCTGGGTGATAGTTACCAGCTATCAATAGACTAACTCATAGGCTATGCTGATGGTGCAGAGTTTACAGTCAAGCAGACTATTGTAGGGCATTGCTGCCCACTGAGTAGATATGTGGCCAATGAGTTTCAGAATTCTCATCTGTTCAGTGAAGATAAGAGTAATTATCAGTCCATTAGGCCATAGAGAAAAATAAAAAATAGTGCATAGCATACTGTTTTTAATTAAGCAACTTTACTTTGTATACCATATGGATTTTCTAGAATGTCTATACTTCAAGGATAAATGTGTTGTCATTATTGACCTACTGGTGCAGTTGGAGAGAACTCACTGTCTTCCTCTGGATGATGTGTGCTGGCTAAGTGTTCAGCGTGCTGGGAGACCCTTCTCCTTCTGTGGCCCCGCTGAGGTGCACAAGCCAGGAGTAACCATAGGGTGGGATTCTCCAGCGTTTACACTTTTCCTCTCATATTCTGACTTTAACATAGAATCACTTTTCTAGAAAATGAAATCGTTTATCTTTCCCTAAAATGCTGCAGTTCTTACCAGAAATGAAGTAACAAATAAGTAAAAAATTTTAATAACAGAATAAGAAATGAAGTGATTGTCAAAATGCATTTTTATTTTTTAATTTTCCTGTCATTTCCAATGAAATTGATCACATGTGTGCACATGATACAAATCTATAGAATATTTGCAATTTGTTTCTTTTACTTAGTATTTGCTCATAAATGATATTTTGTGTTGTATCTTTTAATGTTGTTTGCTGATTATAAATTATTTCATAGTATAATATATATTAATTTATTTGAAGTATAACAATATCCTTTGAGTTGTTTTGTTTTCGGGTTTTTTTTTTTTTATGTCATTACAGTAGTGCTGTAGAGGCCATTGTCCTAAATATGCTAACAAATAACTTTCTAGAAAGATCAAACCTATGTCCCATCACCCACATGGTTTGATGTTCATACCTTTGCCACTGAGAGTCTCATCTTTGTTTTGTTTTGTGTTTTTTTTTTTCTTGCCAGTGCAAATGATTGGAAGTAATGTTTATCTCAGAGTACACAACTTTACTTATGAACAGAGATAGACATTTTTCCCATGTGTATGGCCATGTGCATTACTCTTTTTACATACTGTCTCTTTCTATTTCTTCTTTTCTTCTGAAAGGGAAATTTGATATTGTATTCTTACTTGTTATTTTAAGTTGTACTAGTTAGAGAGGAGTGCAGAGCATGTATATGCTGATACCATCTAGGGGTACAGGAGTGGGCTGTTTTTCCCTGCTCATTAAAGAACTAAAAGGCAAGAAATGAGAGCTTTGGGAAGCCTTGCTGGAGCCACCTTATGATCCTAGGGGAAATTAGGTTCCAGTACTGAGGTTCTTAGTCTCACTGATAATAAAAGAATTAAGAATAGACTTGAATGGAGACCCTGAGACAGCTTACCAAACCTTCAAAGAAAATCCTCAGGGCAAGCAAACTGTAAATTCCTTAGCACAGAGGAGGAAAGTGGAGAGGAGAAAGGGAAAAAAGCCATGTCATTTGAAATTATCATATGAATGACCACCCTAATTACCATTATAGAACTTTCATCCAGCAGCTGATGGAGGCAGATGCAGAGGTTGTGCTACTGGTCCAGCTGAAGAGAAGGATGAGAGATTGCATGAACAGAAAGATCGGGGACATGATGGGGAGACCCATGAAGTAGGCAGTGCAGTACCCTTGGGAGCTTGCAGACTCTGAAATAACAGCTGATGAACCTTCAATGAATGTGGACCCTCTGAATATAGATGACAAGCAAAAGGCATGAGCAGTTTCTAGAGCCTCTTGCAATTGGACCAGAGTCTGTCTATCCATGGTCCGTTAACTGGCTTCTTGAAGCACACACCTAGTGGGAAAACATCTTTCTGAGCCTTGATACTTGGGTGAAGAACTTGTTCTTACCTCAACTGCATATGCCTGATGGAATTGACTCACCTTGGGACTCTTTTCCTTCTCTGGGGAGTAAGTAGGGGGTGAGGTGAAGGGGGACAGAAAAGGATGGGGGAGGACTGAGAGAAGGGTCAGGAGAGGGATCAGTAGTAGGCTTATAATTTTTTTTAAATAAAAGAAAAGAAAAAAGAAATTAACGTTATGGAGGTCAACCATATGGGAGGGGCCAGCCACATGGGGGAGAAGGCCTTAAAGTGCCTTAAACCTGAAGTACCAGGAAGAATAATAACTCACTTAGGCAGCCAGCATCCAAAACTCAAAAACAGAGGAAAAGAAATATGAGTAGTTATAACCTTTCTGTGCCAGGTCTCAGAAAGGGTATACAGACCCAGCCAGACCTCATGAAGGCTCCAAGGAACTGGGCAAGGAGGCCGGAAGTCTGAGAAGAAAAAGTACAGTGTTTTAAAGTGAACTTAACTTCCCAGGGGTTCATTCTTTCTCTCCCTCTCTCTCTTTGGTATTTTTTTATTAATTAAATTTATTCATTTACTTTACCAGACTGAAGTTTTTCTTCCCCCTCTCCTCCCATTACCTGACCTCCTCCCTCTGTCCCCCCTCCCAATCCACTCCTCTCAGAAAAGGGCAGGCCCTCATGGGCTTCAACAAAGCCTGGCATATCAAATTGAGGCAGGATTAAGCTCCTCCCCCTGTGCTAAGGCTGGAAAACCGCAACCCAGTATGAGAAATAGGTTCCTGGAAGTCAGTCCAAGCATTAGGACAAGGTCCTGCATCTACCACGAGGAGTCTGGCAAGTCTATCAAGCTACACAGCTGTCACACATATGTAGAGGGTCTGTCCAATGCAAACTCCCAGATATTGGTCCAGAGGCTGTGAGCACCTATGAACCCAGGGTAAGTTGTTTCTGTGGGTTCTCTTGTGATGACCTTGACCCCTCCTCTGGCTTGTACAATCCTTCCTTCCTCTCTTCAGCAGGATTCTCCATGCTTTGCGCAGCACCTGTCTGTGAGTCTCTGCATTTGTTTCTATCAGTCACTGGAAGGAAGCTGACAATTGGGGTAGTTGCAATCTGATTTACAGGGCATAGCCCATTTAGGGGACCTATCCACCATTGCTAGGAGTCTTAACTGGGAGAATTTTCTTTGCAAAAGGTTTCTACCTGACCCCAAAATGCCCCAACTCAAGATATCTCTTTCATTGCTCTCCCTCTATCCTTTCTCCCAACCCCATCCCTCATGTTCCCATTTTCTGTGGTCCTCAATCTACCAAGGAGATCTCTTCTGTTTCTTCTTCCATCTCTCTCTCCATTTAATCCTACTATTCTAGTTTCTAAGTTATTACACTATTTACCCTTTCTTCTAAGACCCCTCCCCCTAGTTATTTACTAGCTACCTGGCCCCTATAGAAAGTCTCTCAAGAGTTCTTAATTTATTTTTAATTTTGTTGGTTAAGCCAAGTCATATAACCTGACAAAGGTTAAAAAAAATAGACTTTATTGTGTTTTGAGCAGTTGTAAAGCCCAAGGCAAAGTGTAAATGCAGGAAAAGGCACAGAATCAGAGATATTTTTAGAAAAACATGTGTGCACATCTTTTATAGTTTGCATGTTAGATCTAATAAAACAATTTATGAAAATATAACTAAGTGGTTAGAATATGGCAAATTATTCTTTACCAAAAATAATTTGCACAGGATTGAGGAAAAAAGAGAAATAGCTGTGTTTTAACATTTGTGCCTTCTGATGAAGCTATTATTGCATTTCATCTGGCAAATGAAGGATGCTGAATGACATGTTTTGCATTTAGAAAAGGAATGACTGACATGGCATTTATCTCAATGGGAAGCTCCTCTGGGCCCTGCCTTCCAAATGGACCAGAGAGTTCATTATTTACAAACAAATTACAAACAAAACAAACATTATTTCCTCTAGTCAGACTCCATTGTAGATTATCTGAAAATTTCTATTTGCAAGGTTATTTCAAGTAACTAGTATTTATTTAATTTATTCTGAAGTAAGTGGCCACTGTGGCTTTCCAAATCATAAGGCCCAAAGAGCTGCAATGACACAATCCATCATGGGTCACTTAGGCTACAGAACAGACTACAGACCCTTGCACCAAGCTTACTGGTTTGTAGATAGTTTTCAGTATTGTAAGTTATAGTCTCATAGAAGGGTAACAGACATATATTTAAGGAAGCATATTACACTGTTCAATTTACATCTCCCAAAAGCTGAAGGTGTTTCTAGGCATAATTCCAGAATGAAGAATAATTTAAAATGTTAGGAGTTTGTTGGATAAAATTCTTTACAGTGAATTGGAGTATTGGCTGGATCTTCCTTAATCTAAGGATAATGTAAATATATAAATCCAAACTGAGGGTCTATGTCTAGTTCAGTGGTTGAACACTTGTCATTTATCAGTACCTACTTTTGATTCTGAGAACTACAATAAACAACGCCAAAACATTTAGATTTAAGTAAGTAGATATAACTTTAGTTATGGAAAATAAAAATAATGATTGCATAGTTATGAAAGACTATCTTAAAGAATAATCAAGATAGCTAATTTTTTTATCCAAAACTTTCTTCTCTGAGAAAAGAATAAAATTAACTGAGAAAGTCAGCTCTCTGTGGAGAACGCTTTGCTCACAATCATGCTCTATGTGGTGCCATAGATGTTCAGCAAGGAGTCGTTGAATACAGGAGTGAAGATTTCTCAACTTCCATGGCCATGACACCTCAAAGTAAACATCTTCCATGTCTTTAAATTGTCATATTGTCTTTAGTCTTTTGGTCACTAAACGTTAACATACATTGTAAATTTCTGCTTTGTAAAAATTGGCCAGTTCACAGTGAAAACTCTTGAGAGAGTCTTTGATGCTCACTAAAAAAGAGACAACACCTAATGAAAGAGGAAAAGACCTGTATGTTGATTCTGGCTGTTTGTCCATTTCCTGTCCACACATCTTTTTCCTCTTTGATTTAGCATCAGGGAATTATTTTCTTCTGTGGAAAAAATTTTCCTTCCTCCAGTGACTAAACCAATTGAAATGTAGTTCAGAGCTGAAAACAAGCATGAAATTCTATTTTCCAAGACTTCAGCTTTTTTTTTGTTTGATTTAGTTTTGGTTTTTGATTCTTTAAATTGTTCAGACTTTTATCCAGGGGATTGCCATGAATAGTAAACGAACAAACAATGTTTAAAAAGATGTGTATTACTTTGAGAAAAGAGAAACTATATCAAAAGTTAAAATTAAATATCATTTGCAGAATTCCAGATTATTATGTGAACTCTTGTTCATTTCATAGGAACTCTAAATCTTTGTTCCATTGCTACTTATAATTATTCATTCCTGGTAAGGGTTGTAGCTAACACCCACATAACTCCAAAAGTTAATGTCCTCTGCTCTCAGGTTTGTGCTTAAAAGTTCACACTTAGAAAGTGCTTCTGCTAATGTGAAAACCAGACTTCAGAGCCATGTGTTCACATCTCATACAATGAAAACTGAACCACAACTCAAGTTCCTTCATCTTATGTGGAGAGCAGTGGAGAAATTTTTAGGATGTTTTGTTGTTGTTTCTTTGTTTTTGTCAGGTTTCTCCTGATTGCAAGAGTTAGAAACTTGCACTGGACTTTGAGTAATAATATATACTAGAAAAAATGAACAAGATACAATCATGTAAGAAGTATAGTAAAAATTTAAGGGAGGGAACTGGCAGAATCTACCCAGAAACAGCCTCTTGGACTTACTGTAGCTCATATGTGTTTATTACTAATTTTTCTTTTTCTCTGTTGTTTCCAGTTAGTTTTAGTACAAGACAGGGCTTTCATTTAGTTCTCCATTGACCTGAAGGAGAATCTTGGGGAAGATCCTCGCTCAGGTCATCTGATTGGTCAGCATTGCTTAGAGAAGTCACACATGGTCCCAAGAAAATTTATGATTATATCAGTGATCTCCTGGCTAAAGAATGGAAGCTGAAGTGTAGAGCAGTTCCCACAGGAGCCAAACATGAGCTAGAAAGCAGAGCAAGTGCTTCCAAGACAAACAGTGCTGAGCAAGAAAGCACAGATGGAGCCCAGCCTTATCTTGTGCAGGTAGGAAATGGACCCATTGGGTATGCACATAGCTCATCTCTTTTCCAGGCACTACTAACAAACATGATGGTGCTCCTACTGCCTCCTGGTGCTTAGTTAGACAGACTTCAAAAAGAAATCAGAGGTCGAGGCAGAGAAACACAATCCCCAGTAGCTCAACAATCATGGGAGTGATCTCTATTTGTGCTATCTTGCTCACATGATAATATCACTAGAAAAGTAGAGTAATGTGAAAAAAAGGTGTGCACAATGGTCTTTGCAGAGAGTTCTGATGAATGCCAATACAAACAGAAAGTCTACAAGTTGAAAAAAAATATATGGGGACAGCTCCCCTTACATCTTGGAAATTCTTAAGAAAGGAAAATGTTTGGGCTGGAGTAGAAAAGCCAAAGAGAGACTACAGACTGGAAAGAAATGCTTTCAAGGTAGAGGCTGAAGCTTGTAGACTTGTGCAAAAATGGTTCTTGTTACCAGAAAGCTGTGTGATGTGAAGAACGTCACAGATGTCTATAATTTGGTGGATATTGAAAATACCTAAGAGGATAGGCCTTGCACACTTCTGAGCTGAATGATGATGCCTGATAAAAAGGAAAAGTCTTGTCTCCAGGAAGAGAGGAAACCTCAGATTGCTTATGCAGATGCTGAGGTAGGGAGGTGGTAAGCATCCACAGCTAAGACTGATCAATAGGTAGATACAGCCCCCAAGAAAGCTGAAGGAAGAAATAACTGTGGTAATTCCTGATGAATTAAAAAAGAAATTTCTATGTGAGAGTAGTTACCCATTCTATGAAGTTTAAAGTAATTATTCCCCAAGTGTATGCCAAGGCACCGTCAGGCACAACACCAAACTCACAGACACGTAATAAGATAGTTTTTATATTTGTCGAAACAGAAACATCTGTTGGGAATCCTATGTAAATTACTAGTATTAAATTGTTTGGACCATAGAACAATTCTTCAGTTTCTTTTTAGCTTAAAGATCATTAGAACAAAATATCACTAACTTTTTAAAGGTTCTGTGAAGCAGGAAAAATTAGGAATCTGTGAAATAATTAAAATTCTGAGAAATGAGCCATAAATTCAGCAACAAAGAGGATTTTGAAATCTTAGTGAAAGATGAGGTAAATTTCTGGTATTTGAAGCATACTTGAGGCAGTGTTTGATAAAACACTAACCAAAGACATCAGAGGAAAGAAAGGGCTTATTTACTTGACTTACATGTCCCAAGATGTGGTCTATTGAGGGAAGCCAAGGCAGGGTCTCACAGGAGGAATCTTGAAGCCAGAACTTAAGCAATCACCATGGAAGAATGCTACTTTCTTGCTTGCTCACATTTCACTGAGCAGGGCAGTACTGCTTATAGTGGTAAGAACCCAATCACATCAGTAATTAATCAAGAAAATGACCTACACGAGTGCCTACAGACCAATCTGATGGCGGCATTTCCTCAACTGGGATTACCTCTTCCCAGATGACTCCAGTCAAATAGACAAAACAAACAAACCAACCTAGAGGCTGAAAAGTTGAAGGAGGTGAGAAGGGGGTCACTGCAGAATGAGTCATTTGCCAGTGCTCTTATTTGTTATGTTGATTTGTTTGCCTTGTGTTTTGTTTTTTTGAGACCAAGTTTTATTGTATGCCCAAGCCGTACTTGAATGCCTGATCTTCTGTCTTCAAATTGCTGAGATTAAAGGCAGGAAGCATCCTATGGACCCTTTTACCCAACTTAGAAATAGAAGAAAGGAAAGTAAAAGATAGAACAGGAGTGCATGGTTCTAGGAGGTAGATAGATATGTGTTTTTGAACAAAGGGATTTTATCCTAGGCAGACAGGACATTTCAGGGAAGAACATAGAACTGCTTTTTCAGATCTGCCTACAGGCAGAGACAACATGAGAGGAAGTAAAGAAATGTAGTTTTTTGGGGAAAAACAGACAAACCAAATTAAGGACTTGTGATATGGTATATGGTCTGTCAGGAATTGTGTGTATTTTCCCAGAGTTGTCTAAACCACCCTGGTTACAAAAATGAGGACAGTGGATTTTGAATAACGAAGAGAACTCAGACAAAGCACCCAAGACCTTGAGACAGAGGCCAAACTAAATGGCTTCTTTAATGATGTGATCATCTTCCTTAATAATCAGTACAGGGCTTCTTATATTGCAAGGTGCACATTTTGTTCTGGGAATCTTGAAGAAGTGCAGAGTCTAAATTATTGGTCTAGGGGAGGATCTGAGGGCTTTTAGTTCTAATATGTGTCCTTGTCATGCCTGAGCTGCTGATCATAAAACACATGAGCAACAAGATCAATTCAGATACGTCATCCTCTGGGCTTCCAGAAGAGTGCCAGGTCTATAAGTAGATTATTGATCAATACTTGTTGGGTCTGGGCCAAAATGAATAGTTTCCCACACAGTGGGGGCCAGCAAATTGGAAACAATAAACAAGTTCATAGGGGTGAGGACAATGAGCCAAGGGAACTTGGGGGACTGTGGTATTGCTATGTTTGAAGACTTAGCCAAAATTAAAATAAATGTCAGAACTGAGTGGGTGTAAAGCCCAAGGGTCTCTAGTTTGGTGGCTTTGTTGGCTGCTTGCCAAAGTACTAAGAGTGAGGGTAATAGATAGGTAATAGGTAGAATGCAGAAAATATGAGCAGATGTTGATATAATCCCTAAAATAAGGTATTCTGGGATCCTGTGAATAAGAGATGAAAACACAGAAAGGGAAGTGTGAGTGCTGCCAAATTCAAATGAGTGTCTGTGAGGTACCCTAGGGACTACCAAAGCATCCACATTCCCCAGGAAGGTTATGAAAATACCCATTCTCAGACCCAGCCACCAGATACCTGCAGTTTCTAAACCCATGAACAAGACCTTATAATCTGCACTCTTAAGAAGTCTCTGAGAGATGGCTCAGCAGTTAAGAGCACTGACTATTCTTCCGGAGGACCTGAGTTCGATTCCCAGCATCCACATGGCAGCTAGCAACTGTCTGTAATTCCAAGATCTGACACCCTTACACAGTTATACATGCAGGCAAAACACCAATTCACATAAAAATAAATATTAAAAATAAGAGTCAGTCCTTAAATAAAAGAAGTCTCCCCAAGTGATCTGCTATAGCAAAGTGGGGAATGTCTGAATAATTTCTGTGAAACATTTAAGGCAAATGGAACAGGATAGACGTCCTCTGGGGAATGAAGTAGTGAGATAATATTTTGTGTGAGTCCCTAGAGAAAACAACAATAGCATTTTATATCTGGACAATTTGATAAATGGCACCAATTGAAGCATGATTTTCGTAACTGTGGCAGCCATTCTGAGGCAGTGTCTTCTGAATGTTGAAATAGGCATACTGTGGCCCACATCCTCGTTGATAGCTATTCAGAACTAACCCACTTCACATACAAATTCTCCAACTTTCATGTTTATCATAAATGAACATGGATCTCTCTAAGCCTCTAAAATCAATGCTACAGACAGGAATAGTCATGCCTGCCTTTTAATATGTATGCTAGAGATTAGAGTGTAGGTCCTTATGGTAGCAGATCAACAGTTCTACCTATTGAATCCTGTGTGTTTGTGTGTGTGTACACACATGCATGCGTGTGTGTGTGTGTGTGTGTGTGTGTGGTGATATATTTTATATTTAATAAAATCAGTCTGGAATAGCAGAGAACAGATCCACCAACAGTCAAGCCAGTCAGAAGTTGTGCACACCATTAGTCCCAACACTTCAGGGGAAGAGGCAGGATGATCTCTGTGAGTTCAAGGCCAGCCTGGTCTACATAGTGAGTTCCAGGACAGCCAGGACTGTGACACAGAAAACCCTGTCTCAACAAACAAAAAACAAAACAAAACAAAACTTAAAAAAAAAGGCTGGAGAGATGATTCTGTTCTCTGATATTCCAGACTTATTTTATTAAAATATATCACTCTGTCTGTCTCTCTCTGTGTGTGTGTGTGTGTGTGTGTGTGTGTGTGTGTCTTCAAGACAAGATTTCTCTTTGTAGTCCTAGAATTAAAGGCATGTGTCACCATTGCCCAGCTCAAGGGGCTTAAAAGCAACTTTTAAAACCACAATGGAGAACAGCATTGGACAGAGGTGAAAACCTATTGTGGAACCTATCTGATTTTATTTTACAGCATTTGGAGTATTCTAGATATTATAAACAATCTGAATTATTTAACATATACAAAAGGGAACGTAAATATTAAGCAAGTGCTACATCATTTAGCACAAGTCATCTATGGATTTGGATAAATGCTAGAGATTTCAAGACCAATCCTCTATGGGTCTTAATGGATGGCTGACTTGTTATTATGATAGATACTACATATATAAAAAACTAGTCAGCTCATCTTGCTCTGTATGTTTTTGGGAAGAAAATCTTCACCTTGAAAATAGCAGTAGGGCCTCTCAAAGAAAGTCAATGGCATGTATTTTATGTTTCAGTGGATGAGGTAAGGTCCTGCTACAGCTACCTGAGGTTCTGCAGATTCTGGGTGTTGGGTAAAGAGTGAGAGCTGGTTGCCATGAAAATTGACTTTTATGTCATTGAAAAACATTCACCGGGCATGTACTGAATGTTGAGAATCATGTGGAGTACTAAGGACACAAAGATACCGTTGCTGCTGTCTTGAATCTTGGTTTGATAAGAAAATGGATACAGAACAATATAGTTGTTGCATTAACACAACCCAAGCTTCAACAACAGTACAGAAAAGCATTCCTGATGATGTTTATGTCAAATGAAGTTACCCCCTTAAGGACACTGCATCCGTTTCTGACATGGATAACTGACATCATTCTCAAAGCAAGTCAATAACAACAAAAAATAAAGCCAGAACCCAGAATTCTACTGCACTGCTGATTATAACTTCCATTTATGCCATACTTATTATTTTAGTTAAGCTTCACACTATCTACCAGAGGTAAATGTAGCAATAACCTGATGTATAATCAAGAAAATGTTGATTCAGAAAAAGTAGACCTTTGGCCCAAATCATATCTTTAAAGCTTATTCCCCTAATCTATATCCCCAGCCCCCAGTAATACTTTTCATATGCTACACAGTAGAGGATGGAACCTAGGTCTACACTGTTAGCTGAGTTTGCTCTGAGTCATGCTGCAGGATCTCAGCATGTTTAGTGAATTAGGTTCAATTAAAGGAGAAAATCAGAAGGATTTCATATATATGTGAAAAAACCACAAATAGATAATGTGATCCTTTAAAACCATGTTCTCTTAACCAAAGTTAGATTCTGGTGACTCTAACTACAGATTGTCTAACTCCTTATGCTCCTATTGGGGAGGGGTGAGAAGGGCAGGGTCAGGGTCCTATATCTGTGATCCCAGAAAACACAAACCTGGCGTGTCCTCTCCCCAGCTCATTCAGAAGTTGACAGATGTTGCCGAAGAGTGTCAGAACAACCAGTTAAAGAAGCTCAAGGAGATCTGTGAGAAGTAAGTCTGCATTCCCTCCCACTTGGTCTGAATAGACATGTATGCATGAATTATAGATTGCTATTCAGTTTGTCTGTTCCCCCCCCACACTTTGTAACTTCAGAGAGAAGAAGGAATTAAAGAAGAAAATGGATAAAAAGAGGCAGGAGAAGATAACCGAAGCCAAGTCCAAAGACAGAAGTCAGATGGAAGAGTAAGTGAAAAGTGCCCCCACCCTAAGGTGAACAGTGAACTATTGTTCTCTGTTGATACCGCTGGGAGAGGCAACATAGCCAAGGCAACTCTTATGAAGGGAAGAATGGAGAGCTTGCTTACAGTTTCAGAGGGGTATTTCATTATCATCATTGCAGGAGTATGGCTTCGCTCAAGGTGATAGAGCTGCAGCTGAGAGCTATATATCCTGGTTGGCAAGGAGACGGGGAGGGAGGGAGGAAGGGTGGAAGAGAGAGAGAAAGAGAGAGAAAGAGAGAGAGAAAGAGAGAGAGAGATCCCAAGCTTGAGCTTTTGAAATCTCAAAGTTTACCCTTACTGACAAGCATCCTTCAATAAAGACACACCTCCAGATCCTTCTAATCCTATGGAAGTTTCATTCTCTGGTGCCTAAGCCCGTGAGCCTATGGGGGCTGTTCTCACTCACACAACTACAATCTCCATTATAAGGTTTTTGCAGTGAGCTCTCAAATGAGGGGTGGGGTAAGATTTGGGCCTTTTAGAAAAAAGTGAAGTGATCTCTTGGGGAAATGGCTAGACAACCTTGGGACCTTCTAAGAATAGGTCCAATTCCTGGGGAGATATCACCACTGTCTCCATATGCAGGTTGGATGTTTTTTTCAAGGACCTTACAATGATGGTAAAGGAACAGGAGTCTGGGGTTTCAGGTGGTTCATATAATCTGTGGCTCATTTCTTTTTAGGGAGAAGACAGAGATGATCCGGTCATACATCCAGGAGGTGGTGCAGTACATCAAGAGGGTATGTCTGTTCACTAGTCTCCTTTGCAAATGCCACATGACCAGTTGCCAGGGTCATTGTGAACTTCTAGAATGAGAGCTGTGTCTTATTGTGTCTATTTGTCACCAGCTCTAGCTGCTGTGTGATAGTCTATGTGTTTTGGCTATTGGGAACCATATTATAAAAGAATTAATAAATAAAAGGGCTATAAAAATGGATGGGAAAGTATCATTGCCCAATTTGAAAACCCCAAAAATGGCACAAAGGGGGGTGCTCAAAAAATCCCTTCATTGTTAACAGTGATAAAGGTGACCTACATGACTAGGTCAGTCCTTAAGCTTTTAGAAATTTGTGTTATGGAAAATTTCAGAAACAAACAAAAATGTGTTTCCATCAGTCATCACCCCTCCCTGCCCTGGGTTCCCCTTACCTCAAAATGGCATTTTTTTTCCAGAATACCAAGTAACTGATACCATAGACTTGAAAATTTTGGGGTTATTTGTTGTTGTTTTGTTTTATTTTCTTTCTTGTAACATGCATAAAAGCTTTATTTTTTTGTTGTTGTTGTTGTTGTTTCTTAATGTGACTCTTTCCTTTTGGTACCATTCTTATAGTTAGAGGAAGCACAGAGCAAAAGACAAGAAAAACTTGTGGAGAAACACAAGGAGATTCGCCAGCAGATCCTAGATGACAAGCCCAAGGTAAATAATACTGAATGTCTATACACACATGGCTCATTTGCTTTCTATTAAGGATAAATCAAATCCCCTGGTCTACATTAAGTATCTCACACAACTTCTCAGGTCATTTCCTGCATGTGAAACTCATTATTTTTAGTGGTATTAAAAATACAGCAATATTCTGCAAGTATTTATCACTAACTGGCACTATCTAAAAAGTATGAATGCCCGGAACCTTCTCCACAGGCTTGGTTTGCAGCTAGTCTGCTATGTAGCTGTTCAAGGGCATTTTAAATCTAACCTACCAACTTCATTTTGTAATGCTGTGATGTCAGACTTTGCCCAGCAGAGGACACCCTTCACCAATATCACCCTGATCTTGACCCCTCCCCCCCAAAAAAAATCTTTCATAAACTAGGAGGAGAAAAAAAAAGGTTAATTTCTTTGCCCCATAGCCAATATCTCATCAGAGCTGTTCTTTAAATTTTTATTATAACTCAGAGTGTAGCTCCATGGTCCTGAGAGTGCTTGGCGTGTACAAGGTCTTGGGTTCAATCTAAAACAACAAATTAGAGCAGGATGTACTTACAGCTTTTTGAAATTAATGGTCTGTGGACATCAAGTTGAATGAACTATCTGTAAATCAGGTATTTGCAGGTTATCTAACAGCATTCAGTTCTAGAACATTCTATCCATTTTCATTTCTTGCTGAATGTTTTTCTCGGTTTAAAAACAAAATGTGCTCTTTAGGTTTCCCCAACTTTTAAGCTACAGTTGAAAATACAGATTCTCGAAAGTACCACCACTGAGTGCTCATTGAGTCTGCAAAACTCAAGTGTTAGGTTTATTTATTTGTATGTATTATTTCCTGCTTGCCTTCAGAGAGATTCTTCATGGCTAGCTCTAAATATATTTTCAGAGTTTTTTATGTTATTTAGCTTTCATTGTTTATTGTATATGATAGTCACTTAATATTTGTTATTTCTAAAGATTTCAGGCTTAATTGTATAAATTCTCAAGCAGGAATTGATAGTCACTTTGTATATTGTTAATTATTATGTTTCTTCTGTTAATATACAATTTAGATAAGCTTAGCCAGCAGTTCAGGCTGTTTTTGCTAATATGGCATACAGTTTAGCTTAACTTTAGAAATTGTCACACAGTAGCCTCCCTTTATGTATCCAATCTCACTTTTCTTGAGTTTCGTTACCCACAGTAATTCATGATCTAAAAATATCAAGTGGAAAATTCATGGAGTGGACTGCTCATAAGGTCTTAAATTGCAGAACTTTCTGAAACAGCTGATGCACCCTCAAAGCACTGTCCCTCTGTTGAGCATAGCCACACAGCAGCTCTCTCTGATGCAAGATTTGCTATCTGGTGTCACAGTGTTTGTGACCCCGTTTTTTACTCATTAATGGCTCCAAAGCCCAAGAGTAATGATGCTAAGGCATCCCTGAGCTGAGGACATTGAAGTGGCAGATTAGCTTTGGGCATTTTGTGGCTTCAGGGCGTAATGGAGGAGGAGGTACTATATTTTCTTTTCATAATCTATCTTATGTGCTTAAGTATTTTAAATAACAGATCCAGACTTGACTAAAATTTAAGAAAAACATTAATTAATCTGAAGTATATATATTCATTTGTATATATACAAATATAACATTTTCAAATTCAGCTTCTAATG
The DNA here is from genome assembly GCA_004025045.1 of Sigmodon hispidus. Classification (NCBI taxonomy): domain Eukaryota; kingdom Metazoa; phylum Chordata; class Mammalia; order Rodentia; family Cricetidae; genus Sigmodon; species Sigmodon hispidus. The sequence goes on from PVIH01001332.1 coordinate 46,713, forward strand.
TTGGATGGATTTTTCATCATGTTGTATCCTGGTGTAATAAAAAGACAATTATAATGAGTCTTACAGCCAGTTTTAGGCCTAGAAGAATCCTTCACAACAATTACTGTTACCTTTACTTTTGTTTGGCTTTTGAGTGTGTGTGTGTGTGTGTGTGTGTGTGTGTGTGTGTGTGTGCATGTGTGCATGTGGGCATGCATATGCATGGTTGGTTCAACATTGTAAAATAACTTAGTAATAGATAAAATGCAATACACATATGTTAAAATTATACAATTTACTTATGTAATTCATAGATATTATATGTATGCTCATTCAAACGTGTATAGGTGCCCATGTGTGTGTGCATGTGGAGACCAGAGGATAATTTTTTTTATGTGCTATCCAGGTTTATTATTAAAGACAGGATCTCACACTAGCCTGAAACTGGCCAAGTAGACTAGGCTGACTGGCTAGGGACTTGGGGTCCATTTTCCTCTCTCTCCAATGCTGGCATTACAAGGGCATTGGCAACACATATAGGTTTGTTTTATGTATGTAAATTGCACAGATTCAACTCATGTCCTCATCTTTTTAAGGCAAACACTTTACTGATTGAATTGTCTTCTTAGTCTTCTGTGTGTGTGTGTGTCTGTGTGTGTGTCTGTGTCTGTGTGTGTGAACTCAGATTCCTTCTCCTTCTGCGTCCCCAGTGCTGGGATTATAGGCCTATACTACCACATATGTGACTGTTATATGTCATTATGATTAAAATCAAATTAAGTTGTTTATGAAACACCTTAGAACTTCTTCACTGGATACAACCAAACATAAAAATGACTAATAACCTTTTCCAGTTTATCTGTCAGAGTACATTTTTACATAAAATTAAATTAAACCCACTGGGCATCCTCACATGCATATATAATCACATTAACTTGGGAGATGGATACAAGAAGACTGAGCGATAATGACTTAAGGCTGGGCAATCTAGTGAGGCCACATTTCTAAATAGCTAACTACATAGATAAGTAATTATCTTAAACAATGACAACTTAATCAGTGACACTATCACTGTTTGTGTAGTGTCACAAATCAAAGAATCAGAGTACAGTACTAGGGATACTATAGACACTAATTAGTTCTTTTTCTGTTGTGATAAAACACCATGACCAAAAGAGTTCATTTTGGCTTATCGTTCCAGAGAGAGAGAGAGAGAAAACACATAATGGCAAGGGAGACATGGCAGCAGGTGAGCAGGTGGCTAGAGCAGAAAGCTGCCTGAATGTATCTCCACCATCCACCCACAGACAGGAAGCAGAGAAAGAGAATAGGAAGTGAGGAAGTGAATTGAGGTTTTAGGCCCTCAAAGGTCACTTCCAGTGAGGTCTTTCCACTAGCAAGGCTCTATGTTCTAAAAGTTCCATAATCTACCCAAACAGGGTTACCAGCTGGGGGGTCAAATGTTCAAATACATGAATCTCTGGGGGACAATTCTCATTCAAACTACATCAAGCAGGCAGCCAGTTCTGGGGATGGGAAGCCATTTCTAGGGGTAGTTGAGGTAGTTGACCACTTCTAGGGATGGGAAGCCAGTTGTAGAGAGAGGTAGCTAGTTTAATGGCTCAGCAACCTCATTGACAGTGAGAATTTTTAGAATTTCAGTGTTGACACTTGCCATTTTCAGGCCTAAAGTCAATGACAAGAAGTCTCCTGCATCATCATGTTGCGTAGAACTATTCAAAAGCAGAGACAATTACCCACATTTTATGCCCTTCTTAAGATTGGTGAAAACCATCCAGAACCTTTTTCAACCCTCCACTCTAACCCCCAATCCCAGAATAGATATCTCCTCACCAGCTATAATGGAATCACATTCTAGGTCCTAAACAAATGACATGTTGTCAGTGAGTTTGAAGGTAGTCCTTGAAGGTTGTTGCTTCCATGTCAGGCCAAATCATTTGTTGAGGGTTGTTCTTTGAAGCTTAAGAATGTGTTTTTAGAGCCATTACTTCAATAATAAAATAAGAAATCAAAAGTGAGGTCAGCCATGGTAGCTCACAGCTATAATCCCAGCACTTGGCAGGAGGAAACAGGAAAATCAAGAGTTTGATAGCTCATCCCTGGCTACATATCAGGCTTGAATCCATTTAGATCAGCAATGTCTTCATCAAAACAAAACAGAAATCATGTCTTATCATATTGTAAGATCATAGCAAATGAAAGAAAATGATAACAAAAGCAAGAAGTATGTCAGTTAGCTTCCTGCCTCTGTGACACAATATCTGAAATGTCCAATGTAAGAGAACTTTTAGCTCACAAGCTTGGAGATTTCAGATCCATATTGTTTGGCCCTGTTGTATTGGGACTATAGTAGCATACCAGGTCATGGATATAGCACATGATGGAGAAATTGTGTTCACACATGGCAGTGAAATAGAATAGACCACAGTCCCAATGTTTTCCTCAAGGGCAAATTTCTAGTGACCTCATTTCTTCCTATTAGGTGCTTTAAAAAAAAAATGAAACAGGGTGATTATGCAGCCAAAACTAGCTTTAAATCACAGTGGTCCTCCTGCCTCATCCTCCTCATTACTGATTATAGGTATGTAAGGTACCATGCCCAGTCAGACCTTACTTCTCAAAGGTTCTCCCAACTCCTTGGAGCACATGAGCCATAAACCAAGCTTTTATTCATAGGGGACACTTCAGACCCAGACTTGCAAGCAACAGTAATACACAGAGAGGGAAATGGCAAAATCAAGTGTGTGGTAGGAACTGAAGCACAGGACAGCAAGTGCAGATTAGGAAAGGCCAGGGAGACTGAGCAAACTGCCATGCTTTATGGCTGTGGGATGTGGGCCAGAAATAGAATAGCACCACCTTGGAAAACATCCCTCTTGAGTGCAATACTGGAAGGGCTCGGAAGCTTGACAGAGATATGAACAAAATTAATAAGAGAAGCAACAAAAGAAAGGAGAAAAGAGTCAAGGAAATGAAAATAATCAATAGTAGCTATAAGACAGGTTCACCAAATTGGTTCCATTCAGTAAGAATGATGACAAGGCAGAGTGATTTTATGACATCTAGAAATTTATGAACTGTTCTGAGTTTACGACAAAGAACTGTATAGCTGGTAACCTTCATGTGAAAACATGCCCAAGTTTCACTGTTAGTTCTGGAAAACAGTAGTTCTCAAAAATGGGAAAGAAAAAAATCTAAATAAAACGTAAGAGTGCATAATTATTTGCTTATAGCAAAAATATCACTAGATGGCATCTCTCCTAGGTCTTCAATGTCTTTCAGCATACTATTGAATATACTAATTCACTCCTCTTCATCCACTTTATCTATGTAATGTAGTCACAGTCCACAGTGTGTCCACAGTCATGTTTTGAACATGGAGAAGGTTCTGTTGACACTCTTCTTATCCTAATCTACTATTTTGAGATGTTCTGAACTCTAGACAAATCTGCATAATATTCTTCCTTGTTGATAAACAAATTCTTGTTCTTTAAAAAACCAAAGGACATTTAAATTTTAGCACAAGAAATGGATCTAATTGGTGAAAAACAACAGTACTTTAGTGGCAAGGCATTTCACTGGCCCAGCAGATAGTAAGCTGCCTTAAAGGTTCATGTAAAGGGGAGCTTTGTGGAGCCTTCATTCAGCAGCATACTCAGGCTCCCAGTGAACCTGAGTCCCCAGGTTCTTACTAACCTGCAACAGAACAATCTAAGGAGAGTGTGGCGAATCAGAAACAGCATCTTCAATCTTTTTGCATGAGAGTATATGATGGCACCAGTGGAAAAGCTTAGTTTGAACTGCCCCATTTATGACTGATTGACACCCCTTTGGTAGGTAGAATTTATTCTTATTTCTATTGTTAAAAAAGTACAGTGTGTCTGCTCCATTGGCACACATAAAGGGGGTATTTGATCCTTACAGGCAATTTATACAACAAATAAAAATTTTGACCCTTGATTTATCAGTCAAGTTGTCCATTGCTGTACCTGAGTTCTACTGAGATTTATTAAGTTACAGACAGTTCAGCTCCTTTCAACAGAATTCTCAATTCCAGAGAAATTCAGATGTATGTTTCCTGGCAGTCACCACATGCTTCACTGAACCCTTAAATGTATGTGTTCAATTGTGTCTAAGATATGTATTTTTTGCAAAATTCAACCACAGAATCCTTAAGATTGCAAGAACACTGTCCAGGCTTCTAAATCAGTGCCATAATTGGTTTCCTTGGGATTTCTATACCTGGGTTTGCCAGCCAATAAGAAAAAAATTAGTGTGTATAAAACATGTTGAAAAAGTTTGAAGGGCTCAGCTGCAAATACCAAATAGCCACTGCCTGTGTGGACTTAAGCTACAAGTTATGATGATATGGAGGACCTTCTGCTCTTCTTCCTGAAGGTTTGAAAGGGGTTTATTCTAGCATCTGTTGCCCTCAATCTGTTGCAGATATCTCAATGTGTATTGATCACTCTGCGGTTCCCGGCTCTTGTTAAAGGAATCATCTTTTGACAAGACTTTTTAATACACTGTCTGCCTGACCTCATAAAACAGTCGATAAATTTGTAATTTCTTTTTTCTCTGGCACTTAATTTGTCTTTGGTATTTCTTAGGCCATAGGTTTTCTGCTTTAATTTAGTTCACCATCAAGAGAGAGTTCCAAGAAGCTTTAGGGCATTTTCATTTATTCTCGAAGAATATTTCATCATGTAGCTGCTGTCTCTCTCTTTCTTTTCTCAATAAGGGGAATATGAACTAAGTTTTCTCATTTCTCCTCTGACATCTCTGTGGCAGGGTGGGTGGCTCATCTTGGGTATGAAGTTAATCATGCTAGACACCACTGTTGGTCTCTGAGATGGAACTCTGGCTGCAGCTGACATGTGACCTGGTATTCACAGGGGAAAGGATTAGCTTGGGGATCTCAAGTTAGACCTTTCTTCAACTAATTCATTTATACCTCCTTTGCCATTTGATAAACAACCATGGATTTTCCCTGCCAGTATCAATCAGAACTCCTTGTGGGAACACAAAGTTGTCAGTGGGATCCAGCAGCCTTTGGGCCATGCTGTTGTATTAGGTTCTGGCCCAGACTTTCTGGGCCTAGATCAGAGGTTTAGACCCACTCTCAGCCCCACTTAGCCTCAAATAATCACACACAGGCTTATATTATTTTTATGCTGATTGACCTAGGGCCCAGGCATATTGCTAACTCTTTCATCTGAACTCAACCCATCTTGTTCAGCCACGCAGCTCAGTACCTTTTCTCAGAGCAGCATTTCAGCTTCTTTCCTCTGTGTCTGCTGCCATCTCCTCGTTGTCTCCTTATCCTGTCTTTGGCGGCTCTCTCTGGCTTCTGTCTCTGCCTCTGTTTGAGATGTTCCCAAGTTTTCTTAGCCTGGTAGCCCCACCCATACTTCCTGTCTCCCTTTTGGCCAATCAGCTTTTATTAAACCCATAGGCGGGACAATTATTTAAAAAGACAGGAAACATAACATAACTACACCATACCTCATTCATTCTCAAATCTTGATGAGCCTACACAGTAATTTGGTTTTATTTCTTCTCCTATATTTGACTATTTTTCATTTTTATCTATACAAAGAATTCTGTTCTTAGAAAACAAATATGGTTATCCTTATCTTTTTTTTTTAACATAAAACTGAGGCATGTCTTCCTGTCTTCCTGGGAGATACTAGAATATTGAGGCCATATTTTTACTCCCTTTTTCCAATCTCATCTTATTTTTAAAATCTACTATGATCTTAAAGGCTTTTAAAGTTTAATGATAATATAAAAAAGACCCTCAATGCCTCTGGCCACTACTCTAAAATATAGTAAAACTAGCAAAAAGATGTTAGGTATACACTTAACTGGTATGTAATGAGTGGTTTCTTCAATGAGAACAAAGGCTCTCCAGAAATTTCACCCTAATTTTACACCATGTCCCTCAGATTTTAGAAGTCCTTACTAGGGGAAGACACCAAAAAAGGTAATGGCTTGAGATTATAAAGACATTTAAACTCATAAGATATGGGAACAGTATGCCATGCTGTCAGAGTTCATTCAGTTTCATCTACAGGCTCACAACCTTCTTTGCCAACATTCTTTAGTTTAAAATGTGGACAGGATTTCACATTGCCTCCTTCTGATATTTTCATTGGGTATAGAATTTTATATTGGCAGTTACTTTCTGGCAGCTTTTTGGGAATAAAATTTTGCTGTCTTCCTGCATCTGCTGGTATTGTAAAATGTTAGTGTAGTTCCCTGGACATAATTTGTATTTCTTCCCTTTGGTTTCATTTAAACTTTTTCCTCTTATCTTATACATTGTTTCTATAATGTATCTATGTATTTGAAATGGCCAGACAGAAAGATAACTCTAAAATGTATGTATGAAGTAACCAGACAGATAACTTTAACATATGTCAGTGTTTAAAATGGCCAGATAACTCTAAAATGTATCTGTGTACTTGAAGTAGTCAGACAGATAACTTTAATGTATCTCTGTGTTTGAAATGGCCAGATAGATAACTGTATAATGTATCTGTGTTTGAAGTAGCCAGACAAATAACTCCATAATGTGTCTGTGTGTTTGAAACATCCAGGCAGATAACTCTATAATGTACCTCTGTGTTTGAAGTGGTCAGAAGATAACTCTAATGTATCTCTGTGTTTGAAGTGGACAAATAGATAACTTTATAATGGATCTGTGTATTTTAAATGCCCAGACAGATAATTCCAAAATATATCTGTGCATTTGCAGTAGCCAGACAGAGAACTCTGTTCTGTCAGAACTCTTGGCTGTCACGTTGGCAAACGATAGCTTCTGTGTGATGTTTTCCTTCACTTGTAGGATTTTATTTTGTGTGCATGTGTGTATATGTGTGTGTGGACACATGTGTGTGTGTGCACATATGCATGGCTGTGCATATGTCTGCATGTGTGTGTGCCCTCACACCCATATGCGCACACATGCACAAAATAGACTCTTTCTTTCCCCCCTTCAGTTTTTCTTCTTTTTTTTATGTGCTTCCCTGTGGATAGGTTTTCGTCTGACTATATTTCTGATGCACTGGCTCTGTCTTACTCATCTACTCAAGCTGTATGCTTTCTTTACTTCTACAAGTTCTACTAGGCTATTGTCAAAGTCTGGAGGCTGTGACTTTCTGTAGGGAGGATTTCCCTGGGACTTCTCTGACTCTGGAGAGGCTTAAGGTTTGGCTTCCACTCTTCAAGGTTTCCAGAGAGGAATTCAGATGCTCCAGTTTGAGCAAGAGCCCATGGATGACTTGGAGCATTTAGATATCACTTGCTTGGGTTTATTGTTCCCTTCAGTTGAGCCTGGTCATTCCTTAAGATTTAGTGGTTTCTGAAGAAGATAATGTTCAAATCAAATCCAAATTGCTTTGTGTTCACTGGGAGAGACAGCCCAAACAGCCTGTGCCTGACCTAGAAAGACCCCTCATAGTAGTGTTGAATTCCTTAATGTCTGAGTTATTCCCAACTCAACAAAGACAAGCAGCTTGTGCATGATAGAGAACTGGCTCCTGCAGTGTGGAGTTTAGCTCCATGCAGTCCTACAAGTCTATTTTTCCCTCTAATGCAGGCAAGAAGTAGAAAAGATGGGCATGCAGCCTTGAGTCTAGACAGAGAAAGACATGAAGCCAGGTCACCAAAGATCCCATTGTCGCCTTCACGCATGCCTATGTTCTAAAACTGCCGCAATGGCACAGCAACCCTTTGGCTCTCTGGAGCTAAAAATAGAGAGAACATTAACCATTCCACTTATTCCCTTTGGGGAATTATCACAAAGCTATCCATGTTGTGTAAAAATCAGAAATTTTACTTTAAAAATCTCAACTTTTTTTGAAAAATTGGACTATGTGATTATGATGGAAAGACAGAAAATCTCTACCTATGACAGGAATACCCCTGAAGCTTTATGTGTCTTAGGCTGTTTGACAGATTCCTGTTATCAGCTGACTTCTAGAAGGCGATGAGTTTGAAGTTTAGACAAAGTTGTCTAACAAAGATTCACTTGGGGAGTTGATTCTTCCTCCTTCTCTCTTCCCAGATAACTTGTTTTCTCGTTCCTTTTCTGACTTTTCCTGTTCTTGAAATGAGATGATATGGGAATAGGCTATTAGTTTTATTGGGTTAAGGCAGAGGCTACATTGTCAATATTCTCTGCCTACTAAGTATATAGTCTTGAGTTGTGATTCTATTTCTTCTCACTATACCCCAATTTAGCATGAGGAATTGACTGAGAAGTAGTCCATCTTACCACTTCCATACATAAAGACTGCACACTCAGAAACGGGGCTCTGGGACTCCTTTTGGCTTCCTGTCTTGTGTTCATGCCACCATGCGTTATTTGCTTGCATTTTTCTACTACTAATTGGATTTAAAATTCTCAGTGTAGCTATAATTTTTTAAGTTCTCATTTGGGGTAAAGGGGATAGTAAAAATGGTCAATACCTATATCTTAAACACTTTTAAAGCAAAATATTTAAAATTATAGTTAATATCTGAAAACTATCACATAAGTTTACATAAGCCCTTGACATTTTAAGGAGGAAATGGTGAAACTCAAATCAAGAAACATATTTAACCATTTATCCAAAGACAGAATATCTTAAGACTCTTGAAATCCTTGGTGACTCCTTGGAGACGAACGGAAAGATTGTCATCATAAAAGGACCAGTGCAGGGCCCTGTGCTGAGAAAACTTTAGAAACTTCTGTTCAGCATAGGAAAACAGTAGCTAACACTGAGTATTACTTTCTCTGTTTCTTGGGTTATACCTCTGGATCATTAGTGGAGCCAATCTGCCATGGGGGTCCCATTCACATATTTTACATAAGGAAAAATCAGTTGGTATAAGCCTTCTGTATTTATTCAATCATCAGCTGAATATCTTGATAAGGAAGTTTTAAAATTTCTCACTGAAAGGGTCAAACAAGATTTTTTTCAATGGGAAAAAAATGTTTGTTTTCTGTGGAATCAGAAAACCCTGGGATTTGAAACACAGCATAAAGTATTAAGATATCAAATACTTGTTCAATGCATCCACCTAAGGCAAGATGTAATGACCATCTCACCTGAGTTTATAATGGTTTCCTTGCAGCTGTGTATCCACTCATAGTCTATTCCTAGCAGGGCAACCAGAGTCAGCTTTAAATCAATCCACTTCTCTGTTCAAGACCTTCTGATGGCCTCTGTCTCTTATAATAAATGCTTACAAGATCTAGCCTTTTCATTCTATTTCTCTTCTTCCTTTCCATGTGGAACTACCACTGCGGGCCATACTGGCCTTTTTGCTGAGCCCTACCAAGTCAACCAGTCCCACCTTGGGTCCCTGTATAGACTGTTTCTTCATACCCCACATGTTTATCCAACAACTCTATCCTATATTTCAAGTCTTTCTCAAATCAGAGATCTTGAGGAAATGTTGGGTGATTATTTTGTTTAAGTTTGGATCAAGATTGGAAAGACTTTTCTCCCTTTCCAGAGGATCCAAGTTCAAATATCTGCATCCACATAAAGACTCGCAGCTGTTTGTAACTCTTGTGCAAGGGAACCCAGCACATTTCTCTGGCTTCTGGTCACTAGGCATGTGTGTGGTGCAGACATACATAGAGGTAAAACATCCATACACATAAAAGTTAAAAAAAAAATCTTAAATTTGCACACTACCATCAGCTTCCACTTCTAACCTTTTTCTAGTTTTTATTGTAGTTCACTGTCTATTCAGACTTCTTTTCTAAGTCTGGTTATCTTTCCTCAGTAGAGGGTAAGCTGCAAGGGGTCAAGAGTTTCATCTGTTTATTCCACTTCTATTTGCTGATGCCCATAGACTGCATTCTAGATTCCCAAGAATAACACTTTTCACATTCTTGCCGTTCAGTAAATATTTTTAATTGTTTAATCTATAACACCTCATAAATTCGAATGCCACTTGACTCAGGGGCCACAATAATCTTCTCAGCATGGCTCCAGCACATATATAAATATATATATATGCCGCTGAATCAAGTTCCAGTAAAAAGTTTTGAAATTTTTTTATTTTTATTTCTGTAGAGGGATAATTAACTAACTTCATTTTGAAAACATTCTGTCTTTTGGTATGAAAAGTAGAGCATTAAATCTCAACTCACTGGGCTGCCTGATCCCACTGAAAAGCTGTCAGTCAATATAATCTTTTCTCAAGTGTCTTGATGTAGTGGGACATACAAAGTTGTCATCATATCTAGTCCCTGGAGAGAATGGGGAAGAACCAAGAAGTCAATTAACAGTGCCCCTGCATTTTCTGCAAGCTGGGTCCTGTGCTACCCTGCAGGTGCTGCACATCAAGGGACCACCCAGACCTAAATTTGAAACACCAAGTGACTCAGAAAGCCTTTTCCTTACCATAGGAATGACAGCCTCCCTTTTTCTCCACACAGGGGGAAGGCTCCTCCTCAGTCTTGTCGGAAACTTGCCATGAGGATCCCTCTGTTCCCCCCAACTTTACTCCCCCCAACCCTCAAGCTCTCAAGTGGTGAGCACCGTCCTTCTAGCCAGGTAGGAGTGGTTGGGAGGGCCCTTATGAGAGAAGGGTGGTGTGTGGCCATCCCCTGTGCAGGCAGTGTGGCCTTGCCTGTTTGGTCCTCACCCTCCCTCATCCACAGTGCCATCTATTTCCTGTGGAATTCCCAGCACATCTAAGATGCCTTCCTTGGCCTTTCCTATACCCCTTTGCTGTGTATTTCTTCATCTTTGAATTCTTTCCAATGGACATAAATTCCTTTTTCTTCATCCTTCTTCCTCTTTTGTTCTTTTGTCTCTATTTACAAAATTGACTTTCCTTTTAAATCTTTTTTTCCTTTTTCCTTTCTTGCTTTTTATTTGTTCTTCTCATTTTGGAAGTATATTTTCCAGTGACTTCACTGCCCCCTTTTCCTCACACAGTCCCATTTAAAAAAACAACAACAACAAAAACCCTGGAGTCTCTCAGAGATTCTTCTTAACCCATTCTACCCTACATCATAGTATTTTTTCTAAAAGTTCAGTGAGGTTAATTTTATTATCACATGATATTTGGAATTAAGAGGACAGGTCATGGCCCTGACTCTGTGAAAGCAGAGCAGTAGGTCACACGCCTGAGGAAGGGATGCTGGTTAGCACCTAGAGACTGGAAAGAGTGCAGATTTGAACTGTGAACAGGACACTTCGCTTGCAGCTGTGTTGTGATCATTTATTACATTCCTTACATTAATATGAAAACTGGTCTGTGCAATTCTAGACGGTGTACATTTTGGAGAAGACAATACATCCTTGTGATTTTTCTTTAAAAAAAGTCAAATTTCTAACCGCACAATAGCTTGGCTAATTATGACTGACAACATCGTATTGTATACTGCAAAAATAATTAGTGAAGAGGATTTTAAATGTGTTCAATACACAGATGCACACATACCCTCACTCTCTCTCCCTTTCTCTCTGTCTTTGTCTCTCTCTCACACACACACTATATGTTTGAGGTGATGGATATACCAATAACCTTATTCTGATATACACATGTCACATACCTGTAATTAAATATTGTACTATAGTCCACAAAGATACTATGATAAGTAGGAATTAAAAGATTAAAAAATAAAGCCCATTTAAAATAGAGCAATGTTTTTAATAGCAAGTGCTTTTCTGATATAACAAAAATAGAGTTCTACAATGAAACTAAAAGTATTTTTTCTTCAAATATCTGTTGACCTGTAGTGTAGTGTAGCATAGAAACATGTCTAAAAGTTCCTATAAACAACTCCTTGCTGGGAAGGGAAGTAAACTCCTGCACTCCTACCCTCCCTCCTCAGCAGCTGCTTTGGCTCAGTGCTGACCAATCCTCAGGGGATGTATGAATTACTTGGGCATCCTATTAAGTACCCATCTTGATCAAAGAGAATATGTCCATATAACAAGTTCCCCCATTTAATGACCAGACATTCACATTTCCTATAACTAGGATGTGACTCTCAGGGTACAAGAACATTCCTACATCCTATCTTAAGCATATGGAAAAAGCTGTTAGCTGCCTCCATACTTGAATTGTGCTTTTATCTAATTGTAAACTTGGCCTGTTGATATCATTATTTTTCTCTTGATGAGTGAGAGGAAAAAAGGTAGAGGGGGAATAGTGGGAAGGAGGGAGAGAGGGAGGGAGGGAGGGAGGGAGGGAGGGAGGGAGGGAGAACATTTGAGAGCAAAGTTACAGCTTAGTCATGGTTTCTGACCACATGCACTCATCATCCCTGTGACTCTGTGATAAGGCCATTTCTAAAGAGGAGGACTGGCTTATACTGACTTCCACCTTGTGCAGGGAGCCACTGGGGTAGCTTGGAAGCCCCTTCCTCACTTGACTGAATATCGCCTTCTTTTTTGTTAGTATGGTGGTGCCTGGTGGTTTATTTCTTTTTTTGGAAGGAAAGTAGCACAGCACATGTGTGGAAGTCTAATGAAAACTTGCAGGAGGTGGTTCTTTGCTTTGTTCTATGTGTCCCAGGGTTCAAACTTGAATCTGCCTTGGCAACCAGCATCTTTACCAACTGAACCACCTCACTGGCTTTGTTCTGAGAACCGTTGCAGGCATTCTATGCAATGAGCAGAACTCTGGATTCCCTCAAAAGATTCAATAGCAGTAGCCCTAAAAATACAGGATTTGGGCTTTATTTTCAAAACAAATGCATAGAGACTACAAATGTTCCATTTTGTCTTAGTGTTCTATTGGGCTTATGACAGCCCCATTTAGATCTTTATTCTCTTCAGAATAACAACTGCTTGGCACAAAACAGCAAAACAATCACCCAAATAAACAACCAAAAAAAAAAAAAAAAAAGAAACCCAAATGATATATCTTTTAAAAGAGTATTCCCACAGTACCTGAACTTCTCTCCCCCAAAAACCTTTTAATCACATTGTTAGCTTGTTCCCCTTAGCTGCTCAGAGACAAGGGGTGGTATAAAAATAAACCAACCTCACACTTATCATGAAAAATAGGTCTCACTGCTAAACCAGAAAGACTAATTATAGAATTTTATAGTTTAAAAATATAAATAATTCTTATGTAATAGTATATAAAGTCATTTTTGTTCCAGTTTTAATTTTCCCTAAATGTTTCTTATTTTCTACTAAACATTTCTATTTATATATAGCAATTTAAAATGAACAAATTAATTAAAGCTAGTAATACACGCAGTTCTTGTGATTATGGTATGAAGAAAGTGGGTCTCAAGAGTCATTGTATGCAATAGCTGAAGTTCACATTTTTTAATTTGTGAGTGTACACTTTCATTATTGATGGAAAAGCACATTTCTTGCTACTAGCTGGTGAGCAGAAGGCGAAAGTGAGCAGGGCAACTAGACTTCTAAGTCTTATAACTTCTATTTTTAGCAGTGACAAATCAGTGTATAGCAAACTTTTAAGTAGTGTTTGCTTTTTTGTGTGTAGATGTGAGTCATTAGATGAGCCCAGGGAGAGCAGGAGAGATGGCTCAGCAGTTTAAAAGCTTATAGTTCTTGCAGAAGACCCACGTTCAGTTCTTAACGCCCATGATGTCAGGCAGTTCACCTTTGCTTTGAGCACTATCTCCAAGGGATTAGACATTTTCTTCTGGACCCCAAGGGCACCTGCATGCACACATAAACATATACTTACATGAACATAATTAAAAATGAAATGAGTCTTTAAAAAAATTAAAGATCTGTAGAATGGCCCACTCCTAAATATACTTAAGGCGTTACCTTGGGAAAATACAACTTAATGACAGGCAGATAAGGATTTGAGTGCCTGTTCTGTTCCAGACTTTGCCAACAGGGAACACAAAAGAACAGAATACACAGCTCCTCCATGATTTGTCATATTAAAAGTCAGATAGCAGCAGTAGAAAGGTATTAAAAGTTGTGCTAATTAAAATACTTTAAAAATACCATTTATCTTGTGTGTACTTTTGTCTACAGCCTCTGACCACATCACTTGTACTGGATTCTTGTTCTCAGTGTTCACTTGAACAAACTGAGGTTTCAGAGGTTAGACACACACACACACACACACACACACACACACACATACACACACACACATCCTCTCCTTACCATTTACCATTTAGCATATGCTTGTAGGTGCTGACTTCAAGCTAGAGACTAAATCTCTCCTTTCCTTATCTCTCCTTGCTAAAGTCTTCCAAATTCCCCTATAAGCTTCCTTGCTAATTAAGCTTTGTTCTAAAATGTCCCAGAAAGGGGCTAGTTGTGTATGAGGGGCTAGTGTGTAGGCTGTGATAAGGGCCTGCTTTTATTTGTTAAGCAGTTGGCCTTCATATATATTTGAAGTTCTATTTATTATGCCCTAGTTTACCCCAGAAGATACTAGGAAATGTAAAGACTATCTTGAAAGAGGACCATTTCTTTCTAGAATGCATTTAAATGTCATTCACACAGCAGGAAGGGGCTACTCTGGAGGGTATGACCCCTTAGACCTCTCATCTGGCTCTTTTTCTTTAGCCACAGAGGCAACATTAACTGCTTCAGGCTACATTTAGAAAGACTAAGCAAAAAATAAAGAAATTTCCCTGAGAGTAAGGATGTCTAAACACTTAAAGGGACCTCTAAGGACTACAATGTGTGTCTTTGAAGATCTTTAAATGTGAAAACAAAGAATCTTTTCCCCATTAGAAAGTTCTGTAACCTTTTTATGGTCTCCTTCGAGTCTGTGAAGGATATGATTAATTAAAGGCAGACATTTACCACTAAAATAATAGGCATGAGATTCAGAGAATTGAAGGTGTTAGAGGGCTCATTAAATAGTTGCATAAATATCATGCTGAAAGATTTAATGAGTCCATAGGGTCACTGATAGAGCAATGGAGCTTTGGTGGCCTAGAAAAAATAAATTAGAATCGATAGCGTTCTTCTGAACTAACCACTGAGAGATGGAGTCTATAATTATATCTTAATGATGCATATTGGTGTTCTCATCCTGGAGAAAATGAAAATAATTTGTTTTTAGTTTTGCACTCATCCATAACAAAAAAGTTCATGTGTCTATCCTTAGTTCTGTTGGTTGTGGGAATGATGATACTTTTATAACACTACAGCTGGGTGAACAGTGTTCATTGTTTTTCTTTATTTAATCAACTAATAGGTGCCTATTCCATAGCAGACATTGAGTTTTGAACTAGGAATATAGAAAAGTGTCTGGTTGCCTATGTCCAGCAGATGATTGTCTACCACTGCATAGTGTCCATGAGGACTTTCTGTAGAGAAGAAAGTCTTTAATGTCTGAGTGGTCAGTGTAATAGCCACTGTCTACATTGGCTTCTCACTATGTGAAATGTAGTTTATGTAGTGAAGTTTCTTATTTAATTAAGTTTTTAATTTAACAGTTACATGTCTAATATCCAGTGTGTGGGCCACCAGCCTCCAAAAGATTTGCATTGACAAAACCCACTAAGGTTATTAGTATAAATAGCTGTTTGTGCAGTAAATATCCTAGTGGCTCTATGTGTAATCCCAACACTTGGAAGACTGAGGCAGGAGAATCACTTTTAAGTTCAAGACAAGCCAAAACAAACAAACAAAAGCTATTTGTAGTGGGAAAAAGCAAGCCGCTACTTGGGAAAGTCAAAACTGAAGGCGGCCAGGTTTGGACTGAGGCCAGAGGGCTGAGTCCAAGATTGAGGGAAAGGGGCAGACAGAAAGTCATGCCCACAGCCTTATATATGAGCATCATATTAGTGTCAATGGAGCTGTGTCTGCTCACAGTATCTGTTCTATAAATCTGTTCAGGCTTCTACAACAAATTACAGACTGGAACTTAAAGACAGGAAATTTATTTTCTCTATGTTGTAGAGTCTGTAAATTCAAGATAAGGTTTCTGGCGTAGCTTCCCTTACAAGCTTACAGAAAGAACTTGTCCACGGTGTCTTTCTTCTTTCTGATTTGCTGCAAACATAGGGCATGACCTCTGCTGGCTTTTTCTCATCATCCCAAATACAGTCCCACGGTGAACTGAACCTTGAGTATGCAAATTCAAGACCACACAATTTAGATAATAAGACAATAAGCAAATGTCTTCCCCAGCAGTCCTTTGCTCTTCATCAAAGAGGAAATGTATTGTTCATATGCAAGTCACAATGTTTATAGAAGACTGTCACTGCTCTAGCTTCTCATGACTTTAAACACTGTCTTAGAGTATGGTAACCATAAATAACACACCATTCTAGAACATCAAGAAACGTAAAAACCACTTAAACCAATATGTCCACTTACATCATCAAGTGCATTAAGTATTATGCTACCATTAATTTCCTTTTATTCTTTGAGAATAAACTGCAAGCATACTAAAGGCAATTTTCAACTTTTTCCAAGGATTTTGTATCAGCTGTTAAGTATGGCCATTTTTAAATTTTTTAATTTCATGAATTTATAAATAAATTTTTTAAAAGATAACTAATATCCCAGAGTCACAATTTCTTGATTTAATAGCTCTCAGCATTATCTCCTTATGTTTTTATATTTATAGGAGCTGTATGATAGTTATAACTTTATTTTCCCCAAACTCCTTATCCATAGACATCTATTTGACTGATTTTAATTGGACATAGTATCAGAATTTATACCATGAAAAAATACCAAGTTCTATGAATAGGACATTCTTTCTTTCTAAAAGAATCTCATGCTAAACACATAACAGCACAGCACTGCCTCAAACTATGGGTTTCTGGCACAGGGTTTCACTAGTATTTATATAGAGTTCCTGTTGAGGTATGCTACTATAGAAAGATGATCACCCCTTGTAATCTATTTCTGTTGTTTATAACACAATACATGGGCTACATGATTCGTTAAAAGGTTTATTGGAGCTCATGGTTTTGATCTGAGGTCCAGAGGCCACATTTGATGATGACTTTTTTTGTTGGCAGAGTTCCAAGGTAGCAAAAATGCTTCACATGGTGAGAGACAAGAACAAGCTTTTATAGCAATCCTGGTTTTTTTTTTTCCTTAAGATAACTCATTAATCCATTAATCACATGAGTGCATTAGCCTTCATTAGGGCTGAGCCCTAATCTCTTATTAAATGTCTCACCTTATTCTACTTCTTAATATCTCATAATGGAGATTAAATTGCCACTTGAGTTTCACAAAGGACATGTCATAATCAAACCATAGCACCCATTTATCATAAACAAAACAAAATTTCCTGTTGAATTATATTACCTTTCATTCTCTTCCTATAGAAGGGTGAGTTTGTTTTGAATAGTCATCCCCTAGAGAGCCAGATGGTACTATTTGGGAGAAAACTAAAGAGACTCCTAAAATGTACGTCCACTCTGGACAACAGTTTCTGTACTCAGAAAAACAGCCCCAGCTGTCACATTAACAATCCTCCCACCACTAAGGCTCAACTCATGGCTGATGCCTGGTTCATTTTACAGAGTCTGGGTTGTTTTTTTTTCAATCTTTCTAAAAGTCTTAAGTAGCAATAAGTGAAGCTGACTGAATGCTGAGGGAAGAAGCAGTTCAGGGATAGAGTAGGACTTTCTTGTAGGAAGCACCTCTTTCTAATGTAGCCCTTCTATATCATCAAGTCAGGAGTTATTCAGAATTTGAAAAATGAGTTTTTATTTGAAAGAGTTTATCTTCAGTTTCTTACAGAAGTGAAGGCTAAGTCACACTTGTGGGCTCTACAATGTGAGGAGCAGGCAGTTGAAGTGATTTGTTCAAAGTTCCACAGAAGTGATTGGCAGCACTGGCTTTCTTGCCTTGGCCTGGCTCTCTGGATCTACTCTGCCCCAATCTGTTTCCCCAGTAGAGACCTGCTTAGGATTTCTTGTGTCATTACAACACATTGTGAGGTTACAGGAGCAGGGGTTTCAATAGAAATTGTTAAATGCTTTAAGTTTTGTTTTTTTTTTAATCATTTCTTCATGTGGGATTTGCATGCATAAAACATTAGTGGTAGAGAAAGGGGAGATTGAGAATGCTGAATCTACCTGAATTTATATGTCAGGATGCATATAATCCTTCGTGCGTTTTTGGCAAGGAAAGGAGAGCATTAAAAATCTTTTAAAAGGAAATTAAGAAAGAAAAGATGCAAAGGGGGATCTAGAAGGTGGGAGGAAAATCTAGAGTAATAGGGAAACAATAGTAAAAATCAGCATGAAGGGAACTGCCCACCATTCCCTTCTCTGAAGCTATGTTTTCTGTTGCTGCCACATGCTTTCCAAGAGTGGGTCATTTACGCAGAAAATAATTTATTCAGCTGACACTTCTGGAAGTAAAGAAGTTCTAGAATGCACCACTAGCTTCTGCTGAGCACCCACCGAGCCCAACTTGATGTATCAAACCGTAGCAGAAGTCTTCATGCAGCAAAATGAATCAAGTTGCCAGAGAGGTGGCTTATGTAAAAAAAAAAAAAAAAAAAAAAAAAAGCCACCCCTGTGATAACCACTAATCCATCAATCTGTAACTCCCAAGTATTCCATCTCTCACAGTGGAACCAAAATTCCTGCTCTGGAAATGTGAGTGACTCACTAAAACTATAGCCTCCGAAGAAGATTGTCTCTTGGCTTGTGCCGCTATGAGCTTGTCAGTTACTTATTGAAAAATCAGTGGACAGTAGATATGAGAGTCTAGATGACACTGGTAGGGTTAGGCGGAGGCGAGAAATGGAAGACAGCTCATCTAACAGACTTCTGAAAGTTTAGACTGAAGGAAGCCAAGTTCTAGAAGAATAATGGGGAAACAGGAAATAGAGGAACACCCAGTTCCAGGAAGTTAGGAAGTACTTATAATTTTTAGTTGAGTACAGTTAGAGATGAGGACTCAAAGCAGATGATAGCCATGGAAAAGACCAAAGAAGATTTTTCACCTACTTATGATTGTAGCTTCTCTCCCCATGAGCAGTATTTTAATGAGTACATGGCAAAATTATCATGAAATATAAGGATAACCTCCCCTGAAAATTCTACTTGAAACTATCTTGTTTTCTTTTGCTGTTTAATGCCTTCTAATGAAAATATTTACATCATCGTCTCCTACAACGTAAGACTATGTGACCTGCCTGGCTGCTACACTTAGGTGTCTACTAGCCAATAGGCTGCCAATTAGAATCCACTCCACCCCACAGTGGAGGGAAAATATTTTGCACATAATGAACTTATTTTTTTCCCTATCTTAAGCTATAGTTTTATGCCCAAAGAGAAGTTGTTTCAGGAAAGGATGAGGCTCCTAAAAGAGATGATTCTTAGTAATGGAATATACATCCTAAAAAGAGCAATGCAGGAGATTTTTCTGAATTCCTTTAGACCCTTTCAGCCCAGAAGCCAGGCCTGAGAGACTGGTCTAACCACCTTTGCAAAGACAGCAGCACTAAGGACAGAGGATAGAGAATGAGCAAAGCCCCGGCCTTCCAGATGCAGAGTTGAAAGTTGAAGGGGAAGGAGACTCTAAAGTAGGAGGGAAGGTTTTCTGTATGCTTCTCTGGCCCACCAGTCTGGAACAATCTAGGCTGGATCATAGCTCTCCATATTGTGTGTCTCAGGAGAGCAGGGGAGTTTTGTATGCCCCAGTAATAGAAAATAGCATTCTGAGTAGGCAACCTGAACCCTAGCAATAAGCAAAAAGAAGAAGAAGAAAAAAAAAAAAGAACTTGGTGACTGATGTCAGTTCTACCAGAGCACGGACTCACCCACACAGTGAGTTCTACCACTTTCCTGGTGTCAGGTTGTGAGGAAGTCTAGGCCAGTAGCAGGGAGCAGGGCCCGGAGAGGACATAGAAAGATTTACAGGTCACAGTGTGTAGTACTGCTCTTCCAGGAAGATATCCTGAGTTCTGTAATAGACTTACCCTCCATGTGGGGAAACAAATAAATGAGAAGGACAGTTTCTCAAGAGACGGAGTCACACAGGAAACAGGGAAACCAAGTCTGTGGTGAGTGGAATTTCAAAGCAGCTAAGGAAATTATCTATTTCCTCAGGCAGTTGGGAGATGGCCACCTCTGTCCCTTTCCAGGACATGTGGCCCTTGCATTTTCAGAGAGTGTGCTTTAGGAACACCTCTGCTGAGACTTAAATCACAGCCATTTCTCAGTCAGGCAGCTCAGGGGCTATGCTAGGTGCAGCCAGCTACTTGAGTCAATCGAAAGGGAATTGGTCACCTGGGAGATTTCTAACCTAATTTCAGATTTCCTGGACACCATGTCCTCTCATGCCCCAACACCCGCTGTGACAGATAGACGTTTATAATGAGATGAAATACAAACAGCTTCATGAACGCTGGGTCCCTCGGTAACAACAGGCATATGGCGTAGGTGGGACCAGCCTTTTCTTGCTTTCTTTTTTAATTTTTTTCTACTGTGTTTGTACTTTCATAGAAAGGTTTGGCAATGTTTTAAGAAAAAGTGTTTGAAATCCTCTCTCTCTCTCTCTCTCTCTCTCTCTCTCTCTCTCTCTCTCTCTCTTTCTCTCTCTCTCTGCAGAAAACCACTCTCTTTCATTGCTAAAAGGCTTGAGCCTGCTAAGATAAACTCAGATTTTTTTCTAATTTGTGGTTCTTAGGATTGAACCCAGGAGCATGCTAGGCAAATGTTGTAACTCTAACATATACACCCACCATGCGTAGTTAAAAACTGTTTCATAGTTAAAAACTCAGACTCTCCTATCAGCATCTGCTCTAAAACAAAATATTGCATACATGAAAACCAACCCACTCATGACTCAAAAGAAACATTAGAATGTAGTTAATAGGCCTTAAAAATTAATAAATAAACTATTTCTATTAGAAAAAGTGAGTTAAATCTTGACAGCTCCTTTTGTGGTCCTATTCCAATAGATATCTTTTAGAGAAATGAAGACACACAGGGATGTAGAGCTCAGACATGGCAAAGGTTTGCACGCAGCCCTTATGTAACTCCCTTTTCCTGGTTTGGGTTACCTTTAAGCTTAACTAGAAGATCTAGACATGGTTTGTTTTTTTTTTTCTTTTAAACTCTGTGTCTAGATGTTCTCAGCTCACCCCACATCACTGTCATATCTAGAATCTATAAGTATATTTAAATCTTAGTGGTGACAGTAAAACATGATCAAAAGCTGTGGTGGAAGGCTTTATAAAAGCATAGCTTGAAAAATAATGTGTGGTGTCCTCACCTGTGCTGAATTTTGGTCCTTTTCTGGATTTAGGACTTTGGGGGCATTCTGCATAAGTATTATAACTAAGAAAATTGGAAACCCTAAAGGCTACATAGTAAAGCTTCCAACACCTAGATATATAATCTTATAATTAAAAATCTCACTTATGAACAAGTAGAAGAGATTATGTTTTTCTTATCTTTTGTAATAAATGGCAGTTAATTTAAAAAGGTAGCTTTCCATCCATCTATCAATCCATCTGTCCATGCATCTATGTTACACTTGAATATGTATCGATACCTCAGTGTCCATGAGAAACTGATTGTAGGACTACCCACAGGCACCAAAACCTATGGATACTCATACAACTTATGTGTAGGGACATAGTGTTAGTTTAGAATTGCACATAGCCTTCCATACTTCCATGTACTTTAAGTCACTTCTAGCTTTCTTTTAATTTCCAACACAATGTGAATAGAATGGAAATAGTGTTATTGTCATTATTTACAGACTAATGACAAAATCAAACATTTACACATTGTCAGTATAAGTCTAATTTTTCTTTCAAATGTTCCTTTAAAAAATTACATATTTATGTATGTGTGTGCTAGCTGCATGTACGCCTTTATGCCAGAAGAGGGCATCAGATCCCATTAGAGATGGTTGTGAGCCACCATGCAGTTGCTAGGACTTGAACTCAGGAACTCTGAAAGAGCAGCCCAGTGCTGTTAAATGCTGAGCCATCTCTCCAGTTTGTTGTATCCATAAATAAAGATCCCTTGGATACAAAAAGTTGAGTCTGTGTGTGTGTGTGTGTGTGTGTGTGTGTGTGTGTGTGTGTATGTGTGTGTGTGTGTGTATTTTGGCACAAACTCTGATAAAAGCATCTCTTTTAGTACTTAAAACACATGATTAACAAAATCATGCTGTAGCCTTCACTTGCTCTCCTTGAATGCTGTACCTCATGTAGCACCCTTTACATTTGTTAACTCATTTAGATGACACTAGTGAGCAGATTATCAACTGAGTACATCTCACTGGGCCTTTCTGCCTAGCTTTCCCCATACTAGTTATCTGAATACAAAGCCCAGGATTGTACAACTCCAGTCTCTTATTTTTAGATCAACCTTTGCTTCCCTGTTGCACAATTGTCTGATGAGAATATGATTTCTGCATTGAGAATATTTTTGTTCCAGTGGCTCCTCACTGTGCTTTCCTTTATCCATTTTCTGCTGCTAGAGTTTATAGTCACAGAGGGGAAAAGAATATCATTAATTCAATATTGACTGTGTTCCCCTGAGAGCAGAGCTTCTCTTTCTCCCCATGAGCAGGAGCCGTCTTTCTTCAGCTTCACCCACTCTTCCTTAATAGAGAATTTATTTCCTCATTGAACTTCTGGTCCTATCTGATATTTAAACTATTGCTGTGTTCTTATTGACATAAAAGTTTCCCAATGGACTGGGGTAATTTTCAATTGTATTTATCTAGAGGAGAGATAAAGGAGGTATTAGTAGGCCTGCCATCCTAAAACAAAAAACTGCAGTTAAAGGTTCAGAGTTTGCCCTAGGCCAAATGGGTACTTTGATTTAGCAGAAATGAAGAGGCCAGAGTGATCCACACATGGTGTGGCAAGGCAAGGCATGCTATCTGTCTTCCAGCCTTCTTGTATGGACCACAAACTCACTCCCAACTGTTCTTTCCCAAGTACTTTTCTTTCTTGTAAGTTACAGCATGCAGCATGAAGGGAACTAAGATTTAGAAATATTTGATAGTTTAAAATTTATCTGATTGATCATCATGAAACACTAAAATATATAATGTAAAGTAATTCAGTTACTTGCTGGATATTATTTAAATAAAAAATACAAATTCTTTCTATTGCAGCAACAATATCCATAGATCTGTTTAAGAACATAAAGCATTATATATGTGTATGTATGTATATATTTATGTATATTATAAAACAAACAATAAAATATAGGATCATATTATATAAGCTATATGGATATTCTGGAAATTTGTGTATTTCTATAGGATTGATTTAGAGAGATAATATTCAGTAATTCTCTGAAAATGATAGTGAAATATAGAACAGTCAGAGAATAAGAGGAGACAACTATATACAGAAGATCACTAAATAATTTCAACAAAAACAAATGATGGGAGATAACATGACAGTATGTGGCTACCTGGACAGGGCGAGGAGCTTGGGGGAAGGTTGCCCAAAGAAGGACACTGAGGGATGCAAAATAATTGAGATATGATAGGAATTGCTTCTTCAATTCTAGGTACAGAATGATTATCAGGATCTAAAGTGAATACTTAATAACAACATCAGCAAAAAAATCCACATGAAAGCCTCAAACAAGAAAATCTACAACATCACAAGCAAGGGGCAGTTTCCAAACATTTCCAAAAAGAAGACTGTAGGCAACGCATTGAAAGCTAGTACGGGGTCACCTTCTCTACAGATAGTATGGAGGTGTGAAGAACAAACCTATATCTTCAAATGTCTGAAATGGTTGAGTGGAGAGTACACTGGCCAGACAAGCAGAAGAGTTGATTAAAAACATGTCCAGCCATGCAGAAATACCATACAACCTATAAATGTTACCAAAATGTGAGCCAAAGGTGTTTGTGCATGGACATGTAGGCACAGATAAGAATGCAAACAGAGAAGTTATAGGTGTTTATTCATTAACTTAAAACGTGGTTAACATGGGAAAGGAGCTGAGATTGGGGTGGGGTGTCATGGGTGATATACAGCTCTCCATCTGTATTTATAGTTGGCTCGTTTTTCCAAAAATAATGTATCTATTCATTTTCTGATAAGATTAAAATGCTCTAAATTTAATGTAAAGAATGTATTACTAGTAAGAGTTACTTTAAAATAGCAGATTACTGGAAATCCTAAACTTTTCTCTAGATGTTCATCTGCATCCATTTTTTCTTAAGTGCCCTCTTTTCATTTCTAGCTTTTCAAAACTCCAGTTCAGCCTAAAAGACATAATCACGATGTTTTGATGGCATCATGTTTCTGATAATGATCCCCCCGGCTTGATTGATCCTCATTAGAATCACAGTGATACTCAAGTAATCCTAAAGTCACATTTCCCTCAGCATAAAATTCTACATCTGGTGCTGATATGATCTAACCACAGGTTTTGAGCTAATTTCTGTACGTTTTTTAATACAAAAATCCTAACTACCTGAATGCTAGCTAAAGTTAACTTTGCATGGTACTTAAACCACCATTTCAGGAAATGATTTAGGATATGAAAACATATAGAAAGAGAAACAGTTAAAGCTCAGAGCAAATCTTGAAATCTTTATAATTAATAAAAATCACAGATTCATAGAATCAGAAATGTTAACAAAATACATTTTTAAAAAATCCATATTCAGATCCAACTTACTGAAATTTCAGAAACAAACAAACAAACAAAAAACAAGGCAGGATATGGGCCATAGGAACAATGGGGAATCTGAGTTCACTACCAATAGACCTTCAATAAGGAACAGCCAGAGAAAAAGTACCTAACCCCAGAGGGAAGGAGTGAACAGCAACATCCAAGAAGTGAATTGTCAGACAAACCTAAACAAACAGTGACTATGTAAGAAAATAATGATGTTTTGTGTGGTTATATAATTGAAAGTAAATGTGAAGTCATGCTTTATTCAAAAGAAGTTAATATGAAAACATAAGTCCCTGTTTGTTCAGAACAAGTATAAAGATATTGATTGACCTGAACCTAGTGAGTATTGAAGTTTCTGATGCCACTGAAAGAATGAAAAAGTTATGACATCATAAATTGCAGAGCAGAAAAATATGAAATTAAAATACACAAGACAATAGAAGCCAGAGGGGAAAAGAAGGGTTAAATAAATAAAAACTCGAAATGAGATTATGAAGTCAAGTCCTATGAGTAATTACAGCATACACACAAGGTTCCACTTACAAATACAAAAGACTATCAACTGATCATTTTTTTTAAAAAAAAAAATCAGCATTATACTGCTCAAAAAGGACATGACTAGTGTGTGAAGGTTTAGGAAAGTTATATATCAAAAGTAAAAAAATAATCAGACAAATTAGCTAAAACCCTCTTTTGCTATGCTTGTGTCAAGTAAAACAGATTTAAGCTAACATAAATGATGAGTGCTACAGAATGACAAAATACCCAGTTGTCCAAGAGCATATAAGAATTGAAATGCCATGTATGTGTCATTGTGTTCTCTCAAAAGATGTGGAGTACCAACATTAGTGCATCCATCTCTGCATTAAAATGTTTTGATACATGACAAAAACTGAAAAAGATATCACATTATAAGACTTGAAGAATTACACAGAATTTGAATTTTACTATTCTGTTTGTGCATGTATTAAAAAAAAAAAGAAAACCTACACTAATCCAAGCAAAACCCTATGAAAGCATTTCCAACAGACCCAAATGTCTCTGCTCTCAGACTTTCATACCTATGCTGCAAGAAATGAAAGAGAAAAAAAGGAAAGCCATTTATATTTTAGGTGAAGAAAGATTGACTTTGTAAATGATATGTGTCTGTACAAAATGTCTACAGGAAAATTATTTTAAATAAGCACTTAGAAACTATCCTGAATGTCAGAAAGTATACACAAATCAACTGCATTTTCATAAATAAACAGCGAGCAACTAGAATAGCTTTTAATTTTGATAATGCATTAGCAAATGTGCTACATCCAACAATAATCCTAGCAGAAAATACTAAAAATTATGAAAAAGTTTAACACAATTAGCAAACATTGAACAAGGCCAGTTGTAACATTCTTATGAACACAAAGAACTATCATCATAAAAGGAGTTAATCCAAATTGGTCTACAGATTAAATATAGTACCAAGAAAATGAGCTCAAGAGTTGTAGAATGTGCTATGTAAGTTCCCAAATGTGTGTGGGAAGGCAAAGACCTAAGAGTTACTGAGGCAATCCTGAACTTTAAGGTAATTTTAACTTTAAAAGTGCAGCACATATCAAAAAATCATAAATTTTGTGTAACATTTAAGTTACTGATGGGATCTTGGCAACTTGAAAACTGACACAAATAAATTACACATAGAAAATTGTACACTGTGTGAAACTCTTTTTGACAGAGTTGATACTTTACATCAGCAAAGAAATGCTCCTTTCAATACAGAGTACCAGAACTGTGAGTCATCAATATAAAGAAAAAATAAATGGATACATGTCCAACAGAACATGAGAAAATCCACACTACATGGTTGTGTTGGACATAGATCTATTTATATTTTTTGTCATGCATAAAACTTAATTAGTATATTATAATATATACTCTGCATTATACTAATACTTTCAGTATTGGTATTGGCAAAATTTCTATAAATTTAGAGATAAAAGATAAACATACAAAAACTCAAATGTTTCCAGTGTAAAGAATCATGAATAGCAGAAGCTGCCTCCTTTCAGATCTTGGCATCCAAAGAAAATATTAGACAAAGAAATTATAGCCAATATTTAAATCTGTACTGCAATGTTTTTGGTTTGATTTTGAAAATGTTATTTTTGGAACAGGTACTATCCTGAGGTCTATGCTTGATGTATCAATACTTTGATACAGAGAATCTTTCTAGAGATATATCTGTATTCATCTGACACTGATGTAATGTAGGTAGATGGAAAATGACAGGTCAAGATCATTCACCACAATATGTGACCTATTTACAGGCCAAGCAGCCTATGATTTAATAATTAATAAAAGTATTTAGTACTTTGGATTTTTAAAAATGGAATTGTTTTAGTTGAATTATATGGTATGTGTAATCTGATTGCTGGATACAATTCCAACTAGCAAGAACATAATACACTAAGTCCATTCATCAAGATTGGGCAGGCAAGTGAGTGATGAATATCATTGTCAACCTGACAAAGGCACTGAGAACCAGGAATACACACTTGAGCAGTTAAAGAGCATGTCGCCAACATTGCTAACTCTCTATTGATCAAGTATTTAGGCTAAAACAATATTAAGCCATTCCATAAAATTGGTTGGGAACCTACAATGGGCCAGGTGTGTGTGTGTGTGTGTGTGTGTGTGTGTGTGTGTGTGTGTGTGTGTGTGTGTAATAACAAAGAGATGTGATCCTTTGTGGAGACTAAATGGAACAAACACAGATGTGGTGTTCTCATACTGATGTACACCATAAGTAAAAGAAAGCAGAAGAAGACCAAGCCCCTTCCAGTGCTTGATAGAATCTCCAAGTTTAGCAGAACTGTGTTCCTGCATAAAATATGGGAATTTTAGGCTATCTGGGGGCACAGAGTAAGTACAGTCACTGTACAGCTCATGAAAGAGATGGCAAGCTGAAGATGCCCACCAAAGAAGTTGGTGTCCTCCATCCCTTCTGAAGAGCTCAGAAGGACTTTAACAAGATAGCAGCTTAGTCTGAAGGATTTTACTTTGCACTTTCTATGTACAGTTATGAGTCATTTCAACATAATGAAAAATGCCAAAGAGGATGACAAAGAAATGCTCCATCTGCAGATGATACTTGCAGTACACAGCATGCCATGCCTTCTGTCATCTGCCTTTTCAATAAAAAGAATTGATTCTTAAATGTTGAGTGGATAAAAAGAAATAAAATATTCCAAGACCTAAAGGTTGTTGTGATAATAAACACCCAGCAATCAATTTGTAATATCCTGTTTCTTTTCCTGGCTCTTCATGCACCAAACAAAGATCTCAGGATGATACCTACTTCCATTTTAAAAAACCACTTTCAAAATCACACCAGTGACATTACAGCACAGATTTAATTGCTGCCCATAATTTGTTTGTCTTATATTTTCTTTGGATGCCAAAGTCTGAATGAATGCAGTCTCTGTTTTATTAACATACAATGTATCGTGCTCACAAATCCAGGGAAAGTGAGGAAAGTGGATGTGGAAGAGTATGTGATAGAAACCACATGTAGTCTCAGGGGTACAAAAACAAATAGTACAGACACAAAGAGATGTGTGTCCAGCTGGACACTGGATTTCAGATAGCCAGCAGAACTGGTTTTCAAGCCTGGGGATGGCTTGCCTAACATGCACAACATACTGAGTTCAGTGAACAGCACTATACATAAATTAGATAGATAGATAGATAGATAGATAGATAGATAGATAGATAGATAGATGATAGATAATAAGTACATAGAGAAGAACTTTTCTTCACTGCAATAGACTCTAAATTATAGCTACAAATATTCATTTCATGACAGTTTTGTTCCCACAAAGAATACAGAGACCACTAATGAAAATCCTTGTTATATTTAACTACTCACACTTCTTAATCTTTCAAGAGATTGATTAAACTGCTCTATTAGTGCAATAAGAGCCGTTAGCCATATGAACCTGGATTGGGACAACAGAGGGAGCACATGAGGCAGAATCCCATGACAAGTTCATTGAAAGGTGTCAAGACAGAACGAGTAAAAAAATTACTTGGCTTTCTGGATGTTCATTTCAGAGGGTGTTACCCTCTGTCAACAGACCACAAAACTGTCAGAGACAATCAAGTTTAGACTCTTAAGAAGAGCACATGAGAACACTGTTGGATAGAGCATGCTGGACATGCCTCTGAGGCATCTAAACAGTCATGTATAGTTTTGCTGGGTATACTTGTTATAAAAGCTATTGAAATAGTCGTGATTTTGTGATTTTGTGTGTGACTTGGCAACTGCTCTTGCCATTACCTGTGAGATGAAGTGCTGCCTGTGAATGGTTATTTCATCTGAAATGACCTAGAGTTGTATATTGTCATTTAGTTAGAAATTATCACATCACATCAGAAGATATTACTACCTGGATTACTTCTGCAGATTCATTACTGTAAGCTGACTAAAGAAGATAGAGAATATTTTTTAAAAAATAAATAACTGAGCAAACAAAAAGAAATTGTAAACTTTATACCATAAATAGTTTTCACTATCCCATATTGTGTTTATATAAATAACGAATAGTAAGAGAAAGTACATATCAAGAAATATTTTTCCTCTCATAATTATATTTTTCATTGGGATTGATAGATGAAATACATATAGCTACATTGTGTGTACTCATGCATGAGTACTATGCATTGGATATGTACTTGAATACACATAGTATGCCATCCATGTATATGATCTCACCCATAGTGTGCATGCAAAAGTATTCAGATGAAGTCTTTGCAGTGGGAGCACACTTATGTGATTTACTCTGCAAAACAGAAGGATTTTAGTGGGCTGGAGAGATGGCTTAGCGGTTAAGAGCACTGACTATTCTTTTGGAGGACCTGAGTTTGATTCCCAGCCTCCATGTGGCAGCTAACACCTGTCTATAATTCCAAGATCTGGCACCCTTACATCGTTATACATACAGGCAAGAAAGATTTTTGTTTGTAGGCCAGAGATGAGAATTTTTTCTCAAGTTAATGTGAAAGAAGTTTACACAGCTGAATTACACATGAACCATGCACAACTATTCAACCTTTATTTAATTACAATTAAATAGCATTTAAAATTCACCTCTTCCCTCACATGATCTCTATTCCCATGCCCCACAGCATTGTAACTCACACCTCCAGTACTCTACTGTGTCAATGTACATCTTTTCTACCATCATAGAGGATCAACTCCAGGCCACTTCCTGTTTTTACACAATCCTATGAACAAAGAATGAGTTTTGGATTTTGAAATGATTGAAAACTGATCAAAAGATAAATATTTTAAAACACATGTAACAACTTGAAACACAAAATTCAAGGTCCTTAAATAAGTTGTACTTAGCTTACACAGCCCATTTCCATATGTGTTGTCTGTGTTTGTATCTGCCATACCAAATTGAACAGTTGCTTCAGAGACTATACAGCCTACACAGTCAAAATATTTTCTGTGTGGCTCCCTTAAGGATATTTTGCCAACCCTTGAGCTGAAGGAAGGAAAGTAGCTGTATGACAAATTGTTTTAATAGAGAATATTCTGGGTAACTTAGAAAAATGAAATGAGTGTTTCCAGAGTTATACTGACTTGCTTGCTGGGAGACACTTGCATTTTAGTCTTTCATAATGTATGTAGAAGTCCCAGGCAATGTTGGAAGTAGCCTTTATCATGCATCCCAGGGCCTCACTGAGTCATCAGCTTTCTCTGTCTTTCTGTAATTCCTTTAGATACTCTCAACAGCTCATCTCTATGTACAGGCCACTCTCTTCTCTAGTGTCCAAAGTCAAATCAAGTTCTCTCAAAGGTCTGGCAAGGAAATCTGCTGACCTTCTCGACACAATGCCAGTTGTCCTTTTAATCTTCTCTTAAGAAAATGATGGAGACAAGAATGATCATTTTATAGTGAGAGCTGACCTAACAGCATTATTCTGCTCTCATTATTTCTATTTCATGAGGATGACCCCACTAATAAGAACATGCTGTCCTTTATTGGGCCAAGCTTAAGTACAAGCCTGAAATTCATCGTCTCATTCAATCAAAAATGCTAGAGAGTTATTTGAGAGGATTTCAGCAGACCCAGGGTTCCAACATCTATGCTCATGAATACCACAATACCATGGTAAAGGACCCTAGAGAACCCAATCCAACAGATTTAATACTATCAACAAATGAGAGAGAAGGAACACTCCCCCCACACACAAGTATTTTCC
Organism: Sigmodon hispidus; assembly: GCA_004025045.1. NCBI lineage: Eukaryota > Metazoa > Chordata > Mammalia > Rodentia > Cricetidae > Sigmodon > Sigmodon hispidus. Next base: position 77,539 of record PVIH01001332.1, read on the forward strand.
CCTATCATTAGAAGTAGTTACTTAGGAAAAGATCCAACACATGTTTTTGTCCTGTACAGATTCTTACTATAGCCACACCCAGATCTAGTAGAATTCAAGTTTGAGAGACAGAATCATGCAACACTTGCAGAATGCCTTTTTAATTTAATTTTATTTTGAGATTTTAAAAAATATTAAATTTATTTATTGTTTCTATTTTGAAAAAAATTATATTTGTTTTAATCCATGTATGCCCTTGTTATGGCTCCAGCATTATAAACTTCAACCAGTCATATTAGTTTTGATGTCTGAAAGTCTCTTGGAAATGTACCTCAAAATTAAATGACGCAGACATATGCCAAAATAAAAAGGCCTAGCAGTGATCAATGATAGAATATCACAGTGTGCCTGTTGATGTCTTGCTGTACAATTTCTTCAGCTGTTACATGTGTTTGTGGAACTTTCTAATAAAATATTAGAGAAAATGTCTCTAGAAATACATTTCACTTAATCTTCAAATTCCTTAGCATTTTTCTGAAGCGTCACTGACTTCAAAGGAAAGCCTGAGATGCAGGAATTACTGCCCAAGATTTCTTGAGCATGGATCACATTCATCTCTGAATACAAATAACTTTCAGTTCAGTCATGCCTGACTGCTGATGTCCCCTAGCTGTTCCATGTATTGACCACTAGGTGATATTTCACATAAACTCTTTGGTACAAAGAGGACAGACTTTGAAACTTGACAGTGGCCTCCAGCCTGATCCTTTCTGACCTGTTTTTACTATGCACAATGTTTCTTTCTGAACTGTTGGATTCAGGAGCATCTTTGTGCAGCTTAGGGCTTAGAAAACATTGCTGTTGGCTGAATATAGTCCTGGCTCTCCCCCTCCTACCTGGGGAGGTAATTGCTCTCCTTCCAAGAAGTATCCAGTGCCACCTGGATGCTTTTTATCAGAAAGTACCATGAAGCCAGATTGACTTTGATAAATGGTTAAGAATTTTGTTGTTGGTGTATTGTTTGACCTATATCTTTCTAAGTAGGTTTTTTAAATGGTTATATTTTCAGATATCTGAGGCAACTGCTGGACAAAAAAAAAAAAAGTCTGCTAATAAGAACAGGCCTAGATTGTAGACTCATTCACTGTGTGCATCCTCTGGAATTAAGTAGGTTCCTTTTCCAAATGAAGCTAAACCTCATAGCTTGAAAAACATAAAATCCTGTGAGAACTTACTGAATATATCTCCATGTATTAAATATTGCAAAATGCTACATTTATGCAAAGGCTGGCATCATTACATACCAGCATTCACTTTATCTTGCTATCACAGAAGAATACAGATTAGAATAATTTTTAATGTGCCTTGGAAATCCTTGGCATAGGGGCAACATCTCAGAGGAGCCTTTGTGCTGGTGCTGCATGGCAACATAACAGAGGGGAAGACAAATAAGCAAATACAAAAAAAAGTGTGAGTAGCATCTCCTTTTCATAACCCATCCTTGAAACCAACACATTCCTGCAATGCCTACGTCTGTACCTTGGCAATCCAATCTCTAAGTGTTAGCTTCCGCCTCTCACACACATGACCTTCTAACTCCCAAATTTAGAGAGCACATGCAAACTGAGGCAAATAGCTTGGCAGGGTTTATATTTTAGCACAGATTTCCTGTGGGTAACACAGGGAGCCCCAGAATTCCCATAGCCTTAGGAAGCAAGGCTGTTCTTCACAGATGGAGACCTCAGCATAGTCAGTCCCTCCCAGATGCTTTATAGTAATGTACAGGAATGCTGTGGGGCTACTGTCTCACAAGTCTTGTCTGTCTGTTAGGTGATGGATAACCACATCAGATTTCAATAATGACCTTTCTTTTGCCAGATTCTTATTTAAGCCTCTTCCTGTGATCACCACACTTTCATTTATTTAGCTAGTTAGTTATTTTATTTTATGTTTTTGTTTTTTGAGACAAGGTTTCTCTGTAGAACCTTGTAGAACCTAGCTGCTCTGTAGATCAGGCTGGCCTCAAACACATAGAGACCTACCAGTCTCTGCCTCCGGAATGCTTGAATTAATGGTGTGTGGTACCACACCCAGCTGATACTTTTATTTCTTATTGGATTATTAAGCCTGAGTTTACAGTGTCTCAGCAATATAAAGTCATATCATTATAAAAGAATGAGGATATAAGACCTCAGGACATACCTCAGAAATTGGTTAGAATGTGGATGAAACTCCACCAATTGCTTTTGTTTATTATTTATTATTCTTTTTTCTTACAATTTGTTAAATTTAAAAAATAATCAACTAACATTTATTTTTAAAAATTTGCTTTTAGTTTATGTGTATGGCTGCTTTGCCTCTCTCTCTCTCTCTCTCTCTCTCTCTCTCTCTGTGTGTGTGTGTGTGTGTGTGTGTGTGTGTGTGTGTGTGTGTGTGTATGCATGTCTGATGCCCATAAAAACCAGAAGCAGATGTTGCATCCCTTGGAACTATAGTTAAAAATGGCTGTGAGCCACCGTGAGGATGCTGGAAACTGAACCTGTGTTTTCTGCAAGAGTAGCAAGTTTTCTTGATTGCTGAGCCATCTCTCAGCCCACCCCCACCCCATTGATTAATGAAATTTTAAAAAATAAATTTCATAAATGCTTTCCCATTATTTTAACTGAATGTGATTTTTAAAGTGCCTGAAAATCAGAACCAACTTTTGCACTAACCCACTAAATCTTCCTCGCCATTGATATGTGGCTTTTTAACAGACACTTTATTGATCAAAATTATGATATAGACATCCTTGAGTGGATCTACATCTACAGAAAAGAAATAATTACCGGCTGTAATAAAACTTAGTGGTCTTAAAATTTAGCAGAGCAGTTGTTTATACTTACTCAGACAAATGGGGAGCTATCCAGCATATTTAATAAATTCTATAACACTTGGTTCTGAAAATTGTCTAGTGTAATGCATTAAAGAAATTAAATTTAATTTCATTTTGAAGTAACATACTCAGGGCTATAGAGGCTAAAACCAGGGAAAGCAGACTGCAGCCATGGATGGAGAACTTTTGGCATGACCTTGTGCTTAAATGGTGAACTTGACAGCCACTAACATGTTAAAAGCTCAAATACAAAGCGTTCTCTTTTCATAGATTTGAGCACATGTTGGTTCTGACTCTGAGCAGATCATAAGAATCTCTGTCATAGGACTAAAAACCAAAAGCCTGACCCACAGATGACTCCTTGTCTAAAGACTATGCTTGATCTTGTTTTCAGTGAGTGGCCTCAAAGTAGAGATAATTATTATGATAATTAACCACCTCTCACTTTGCCAGGTAGATTAATCTGAGTACTGAAAACCCAAGAGGGTTAGTTATCTTGAAGGTAAGGGTTTACTTCTTTAGAAAGTATCTCACAGCTGGACACACTATCAAGGATCATTAAATATCAAGGGATTGAGTAGGGGTCCCCCCAAAAGATATGTCCACGTCCTAATTTCCCATAGCCTATAAATATTACCTCATATGGAAATGGAATTTAATACACATGGCATGGTATGTATGTTGAGGTCAGAGAACAACATTTGCAAATGAGTTCTCTCCCTTCACTCTTGCGTACCTTTCTGTGATTGCAGCAAGCACCTCTACCCTCCAAACTGTCTTGTCAATCAGGGCAGTGGCTTTTTGTCTGATTTGTGTTATTTTGTAGGACTCTCCACCCCTGTGCTATCCCTGATGCTTGAAATAGGGATGACTGCAGCCTTCGAAGCCCTATGCTGTTTGAAGCACCGCAGCATGTTCTAACCTGATGCATGTGTTGAGATTTGCCACACATGCAACCTAACATGCACATTCTTGCAACTATTATCCTGCCTTATGATGGCACTGATGAATGGAATCCATTTGCGGATCGCTGTCTTTCAAGAGCACTCATTTTAGATTTGCTCTGGAAAGACTTCTGACTGTTGAAGTTTTGTAAACTGAATAATAGACTTGATTATCTCTGCATAAATATCTAATCAGTTGTACCTCAAATGATATAAGAAATATTCTGAAGCACAGGCATCATTTTAAAAATAATTGGGTCAGTGAATTTAAGCTGAATCATAAGCTACCTCAGATTTTCATGATTTAAGTCAGTAACCAGGTGTTATTATGTCAATAACTATGGTAACTGGTTGGGGGGAAGTTTCGTCTGTCTCTTTGGAAGCTAGGACAGCTTCCAAATGTTCAGGACTGATCAAGCCCTATGGCTCTCAACTTTTAACAGTCTAGCTTAGATTTTCAAAACCTGACGTCTACAGACCTCTTATGGCCTGTGCTCTAATGTAGTAAATAGTCACTGCTGTCTCATTCTATATTCCAAACAAATCAGAATGTTAATGCACATTCAAGGGATGACAGAACAGATTCTAAAGATGGATGTGAAGAGCTGCAAAGAAACTGAGATCTCTTTTTTATCTATACATTGGGTCAGGCTATTTTTATCTGAACTTGAAACAAGCTGGAGCCATCTGAGAGGAGGGCACCTCAACTGAGAAAATACTTCCATATGATTAGGCTCTGGGCAAGCCCAGTCTTATTTTAGCAGATGATGTCGGAGAGCCCAGCCAATTATGAGTAGCATCACCTTTGGGACTGGTTGTCCTGGGTGCTATAAAAAAGCAGAGTGAGCAAGTCATGAGGAGCAAGCCAGTAAGCAGCATTCCTCCATGGTGTCTGCATCAGTGCCTACTTCCAGGTTCCTGTCCTGCTTGAGTTTCTGCCTTGACTTCCCTCAGTGATAGACTGTTATGTAGAACGATAAGCAGAAATAAACCCTTTTCTTTCCGGAGTTGCTTTGGTCATGGTGTTTTATCACAGCTATAGATTTTGTTGTTGTTGTTGTTGTTGTTGTTCACTTAACTGTACCACAGGGTGCTCAGACATTCAAGCAAATATTACTTGGGTGTCTCAGTTGGTCGCTGTCAAGATGATATTAATATCTGAATCTGAAAATTGAGAGAAACAAATTGTCTTCCCATCAATAAGCTGAAAGCTTTGGCAACAATGAAAAGATGATGTGAAGAAATTCCTTTGTCCTGACTCTTAGAGCTAAGCCTTCTGACTCACTCTGGAGGAACATTGCTTGACTCTAAAGCTTGTTGACTCTTCGTTGAGACCTTATTATTTTGGTCCTCCCTGGATTTCAGGCCACAAGACTCATTTTGGAACTGCACATTGGCTCACAGAGATCTCTAGCCCATTGATCACAGATCTTGAGACTTTCTAGCCTCCATAACCCCATAAGCCAATTTCTTGTAATAAATCTCATTATCTGATTGTGACATAAAAGTAATATAGAAAATGAATAGTGGAAAAGTAGGAGTCATTGCTATAACTAACCTGACCATGTGGTTCTTAGGCCTTTCAGGGCCATGATTAGAGGAATTCTAGAATGCTGTAAGCAGAATTTAATGAGTGGTTCTAATGATAATTCAGAAGACCAGAATACTGATTGAAATGCAGACAATAAAACCCAAGTTCATGAAGCATCAAATAAGAGTAAGAAGTATGTTAGGGTAGAGGCACTGTGTTATATTCTAAACAGATCTGACTATATTTTGCCCAGCACCTGAAAATTTAAGTTAAGGCTAAATTCAAAAGTAATGGACTGGGCTGGAGAGATGGCTCAGGGGTTAAGAGCACTAACTGTTCTTCCAGAGGTCCCGAGTTCAATTCCTAGCAACACATGGTGGCTCACAACCATCTATGATGACATCTGGTACCCTCTTCTGTATATATAATAAATAAATAAATCTTTTTAAACAAGAGTAATGGACTAATTTATGTGGTGGAGCAATTTTCAAGAAGTGTAGCATTAAGGCTGTGTCATAGTTATTGCTAGCTGCATTTAACCACATTATAGGGAGAATCACAATCAAAGAGTGGAGCAAAGGGACATAGAAAAAGTGCAGCATGTCCTAGAAAGGAGCATGGGCACATTTAAAGCTGTAGACAAAGCAAGTATTAACAAAACAGCCATGGTTGTTAAAAGGATAAATGTCTTTAGTAAGAAGCCATGTGCTTTCACATCGAAATAAGGAATATGTCTTGAGGGTGAGACCCCACCCATCATAGGCTCCAAGCATATAATAGTTTCTTTTTAAAGGGGCTAGTTTAAAAGATACCCTGCTGGAAAATGACTGCCTGAGGAAGTGTTGTCTTAGTTTTGGCTGCTCAGGCACTCAATACAACCATGATCCATGTCAGTCCAGCTATTTCTTGATTTGACAATAGGACTTGACTTTATCTTCATTGCAGAGACTTGACAATATGCAGAATGTAGGTTACAGGATTGTGTAGGCTTGTACCCAAAATTCTCAGGGAAACTAGGAAAGCTAGAATATATGTCTCCTATCAGATCCCCTGTAGGAGTCTCTGGGAGACTAACTTATGGAGGTGTGAGGGTGAATTCTGAGCTTCAAGGGTGTCCCTCCAGAAGTTGAAGATGCTAGGAACGTGAGATATCTATTAAGGAAGGCTGCTGTTACTGAATAGTCTTCCCAAGAAAGACGACATGTGCCTTGGGCAACAGGACCTTAGGTGTAGAATTGCATGAGCTGGTTTGAGCTCATATCATATCCTCTTGTGCCCAAGATGATGGGCATGTGTCTACAGGAAATCATGTGTGCACTGCTAGGTTTTTATCTTGCTTATGTTCAATCTTTCCTTGCTATCTTCTCATATTTCCCTTTTATAATGGAAATGTTGATTCTGTAACATTGTACGTTGTTTGGGAATGACTTTCTGATGTTATAGGGACTAACAGTTGAGAGTTTGCCCTGAGTCTCAGAAAGTTGAACTTAGAAAATTCTGAACAGAGTTGAAATAGTGACAACTTTGGAGTCTTGACTTTAAACCAAATGTGTTTTGTTTCAGGCTAGAGTCACATGAACCATATGAGCAGCAGATCTAGGGAATTCCAGATTTAATATGATGCCATATGTTATGTTTCAATATATCTAGAAGATGAACATTATCACCATTCTCATCACACACAAGCACACACACACACACACACACACACACACACACACACACACACCAGCCCTGAATAGCTGGAGTCTATAGCTCAGGTTCATTTTTAAAAGAATATATGTGTGCATGTGTGTGTGTGCACTTCATATACTCTTATCTCAGTTTTCTGTCTACCTTATAAAATTGGAAGTTCTTGGGTATTTTCTGTGCTGTGGTCCAGGTCAATAAAATTTTGCAGACTCAAAACAAAGTACTTGTCCTCCAGACAAACCCAGGCTTCAAGCACAAGCCCTGGACCTCACTCAGCCAATGAAAAATTAGGTCAAGCTTTTAGAATGAAAGGCTGTGGTCCCCATTTTTCAGTTTACTGGCTGTTACACTATGGTGGTAAAACAAAGTGAAAGGACTCGAGCTGTGACTCAGTGGTAGTGCACATGGCCTGCTTAGCATGCCTGAGATACCAGGCTCAAGCTCCAGTACTGAAAGAAAGAGAAAGGAAACTAACAAAGTGAAAGGAAGATAGAAAAGCCCTTTGGCTCCCGGTCAGTGGGGGAGCGCTTCACTAGTATGTATAAAGCTCTGGTTTGGATCATCACACATACACCAAGTGTGTCAGTGCGTGTATCAGTACATATCTATAATCCTAGCGTTTGGGAGATGGAGGTAGGATAACCAGAAATTCAAAGCCACCCTTAGCTAGCTACCTAGTGAGTTTATGATGAATTCAATCCACATAATACCCAATTTAAAAATAAAATAAAAATAAACAAAATCTTGACAGTAGATATACAAAAGCTTAACCATAAGGGTGACTTCTCTAGGATTGCTGTGCCTCTCTGGAAGCTTGTGATGGTCAACGTCTGAAAAGTATGGCTTCAGCAGTGAGAATTACCGGTCTCCCTCCCTGTCTCTCTTTCTCTGCCTCCATGGTCTCTCTTTATCTCATTCTCTGCCATGTTTCACTGTGGATCACAGGTTGGCCTTCAAGACACAGTTTTCAGGCTCCAGGCCCCCAAGTACTGGAGTTATAGATATATAGGCTCTGTGCCCAGTTTTGGTCTCTTTCATGAGAAACTCTGCAAAAGTTTGGGCTGACTAGCATGTAATATTGAAAGCAATAACACCCCCCCATCATCTTCTATAAGAATAAGTTCAGTTCAGGACCCTTGATTTTATTTTCCTTTTTAATTTGGAAAAGACTTCTTTAGATGGAATCTCATCAGGAATAATTGATCTAAGGAACCTAGCATATTAGAATTTGAAATCAACTTGACTTTAGATGCAGACATACCTCTCACAACAATTCTAGATTTAAACATTAATAAAAAACACATTCTATCATCCTTTTCAGTGACCACAGTTTATAGAAGTAGACGTGTTATCTCATGAGGCAGTTGCCTTAAAATGTATTAAAGTGGCTATTTAATCATTTTGTGGAGTCATTTCTCACACATTACATTGTATTCCTGTTACCTTAATTGCCTTTAGCTATGACTGTATTTTTAAAGAGCAGAACCATTTATCATGCTTAATACAAATACAAATGATTTTCCCCTGTGGTTGAGGCTAATTTGTTTGCCACTTTTCCTTCTAAAACAGATCCTCATTAAAAGGAATTCCGGACAGTCATAGTAACTGAAAGCAACAGTTTTCTTAATTCTGTATTCAGATAAATTACCCATTGTTTCTGCCTTTCCTAGTAGGGGATTATTTAGGAAGTATATCAGTGAAGATCTGTATCAGTAAGTGTGGTAAGATGTACATGCAGTTCTTAGCCTATATCACCTCTCTCTGATGTTACCCTAACAGATGTGAAAATGAGAATTATAGAGGGCCATCCAAAAATGCAAAGGTTGAACTATTTGAACTATACAACTTCAGCCCTGTGGACTATGTTGGGAGGGTATAAGACTCTGCAGGTCAAGTTCTCCATCACCCCTTAACTCATGGCCTACCTGTGTGATTCATACTTGTGGTAACATCTTGAAGTTATCTTATAGAAATGAACTTATTTGCAGGGCCTTAAGTTGTTTCTTCAGCTTAATTCAAAAACACTAATTATTTGGTGTGTGTTTTGCTTGGGGTTAATAAGAGAGTACACATTAAGTAAAATATATGACATTGTCCAGCCTCTATCACGGTTATTATTCATAATTTTGAAAGCATCTTGGGTAATGTGGTCATTATTGCAAACTAATAAAAATAGAATAAGACAAAAAATTATGGCATCAGTATTAAATAGAATGAGTTTGACCAGCTGTCTAAAATTCTGAAAAGCAGAGTATAGGAAGAAAACTAATATGTAACTCAGGGGTAAAGTGTATGCTTACCCTGTGTAAGACTCAGCACCCCAATATTTTCAACAGTGAAAAAATGAAAGCCTGGGAGAATTGCCAGGGTTAGGCTTGTTTTATCTTACGGATAAGCATTCAATCAGCAAGAATTCTTCCATAGACAAATTTCATCATGATGATTTAGTGCAAATTTTTAATATTTGACCAATTGGGATAGTGTTTGTCATCACTAAATAAACACAGCTAAATGTTATTGTTGTTTCTTTCTAATAACGTTGATATTTGATTGTTTAGTCCAATCTAATATATCTAGAAGTCTAGTTTTGTGTTAAGGTAAAATTTTATGTTAAAATGTCTTATTTGAATTATTGAGGTTAAATGAATTCAGAACATAAGAGATTTTATTTTGAATTTTTTTAGAGATTTAAAAAAGTTTATGGTTATGAGTGTTTAGCTTGCATGTATGTCTGTATGTATATGCTCTAAGTTCATACCTAGTGTCCAGGGAAGCCAGAAGAGTGTATAAGATCCCTTGGAACTGGATTTTAAGATGGTTCTCAGTTCAGCTGCCATATGGATGATGGGAATCAAACTTAGATGCTCTGGAAGAATAGCCAGTGCTATTCTTAAATATATATGCATATGTATAATTTTATGTGTTTTACCTCCATATATATATGCATATATGTAATTTTATGTGTATGAGTGTTTTGTCTGCATGTATGTCTGTGTACTTCTTCTTGTAGGTAGTAATTGCATAGGCCAGAAGAAGGTGTCATATCCATAGTAACTGGAGTTACAGAGAATTGTTATATGGGTACTGGGAATTAAACTTGGGTCCTCTGAAAGAGCAGCTAGTGCTCTTAACTGCCAAGCCATTTCCCCAGCCCTACATTAGTAGCTTTAGTTATAGACTCTAGGAGGAAATAACCAAAGTGCCAAAAATATGAAAGAGAAGAAACTATATATTATAGATATATGTCCTTTGATTAATGCTAGCCTATATATTATTTTTTAAAAATCAGAAAATCAGAGATATAACATGACTATTTGAGCTTAGAGAATGAGAATGTTCTACCCATCTGTGTCTCACTAACTTGTGAAGACATGACTTCCTGGCATCATCTAGACAGAAATTGTAAGATTTTCTACATCAGGAATATTCAGAACATCTTGAAGGAAGTCTTTCAAAGTTGGAATTTTATAGCTTTGGAAACTTTCATTTTATAAAAAGTAAAAAATGTGTTTGCAACCCAATGGCTTGTATTTTCATGCTGGGACAAAATCAAGTAGGAACCAGGTAATTTAGAGCAATGGAACCCAGACTTTTCAATTGTATGCCCCCCAAAGTGGATACTTCCTTCCCCACTCAAAGCTGTTGTTATTTTCAGAATTACTAGATGACACCTATAGTCATAAAAATTAAAATAAAATGTATAAACATATTTTATTTGTAATAAAATAAAAATAGAAATTGAAAAAGTAACATTTAGTCTTTTTTTGATAGTGCTTCAAAATAACTTGCTGCTTCTGAGGTGAGAAAATGTGTGTTTGGACATTCTCCATGATAAACACTTGTGTTTGGACAGCCTTTTTGATTTTTAAAACACTTGGTTTGACACTGTGATACAAATATCCATAATTAGATTTTAGCATTAGACTTTTAAAAAAATATGATTTAACAGCTGTTGCTGTCCCTTATAGTTGCCCCTTAAAGATTTGGAAATTCAAATGAAAGAGGTATTTTCCTCCTATGGTAACTATACCACATACCTTTTTTTAAATCTTGGGTACCAGATGCAAAGGTTTGTCTGTATAATTGATGATTAGGTCTTAAATACCCTGCTAATTCTGAGGGCTTCAAGCTCTCAACATCCTGTACACTGGATGTGGCAAAAGTCATTAGCCACAGAGGAAGTAAATTTATACTTCAAATACTCAATATTTGGAAACTGGATCATCTGTGATATTAGAATGTAGAAAAGAGAGAAATGCCAAATCTGTGTTTTTCTTTTGTTTACCATTCCTGTTGTTGCTAACATGGTCTTTCTCTGTTGCTTTGCAAAGGACTGCTCCTCTTAGTGATATTTGTTTGTTTAGAATAGATAAACTAGCCTATAAATTTTCTCAACCAAGGTACATGTAAATTGAGAGTATAGTAGTTGGAAACTCTTGTATAAGCAAAAGTACCCTGTCCACTGCTCAAATCAGATGGAGATTGTAACATATTTTCTATTACTGATGTCAACAGCAAGACAGCAAAATAGAAAAATACAAAGAATTTGAGCAAAACAACTAATCAATGTAACATAATCACACATTTAATGTACCAAATTCAACTATTAGACAATACAATCTCAACTATCCATTGATTTTGCCAAGATAGTCTATACATGAAGTCATAAAGCAAGTCTCAAAGCTTTAAGCTACTGAAATAATGCAGAATAAGCTCTTAGACCTAGGCTAGAGATCAGTAACCAGAAGAATATTTGATAATCCTCAAGTATTCGGGAAACAAGCAATAGCATTCACAATTAAGTTTTGGGTCAGAAATAGAATTGGAACTTACACTGAACTGAAATAAAAAATATAAGCTGCAAAACCATATTGAATAAAACGTCTGAAGTGCCCACAGGAAAGTGTGGGGCTTTAGCTCATTTTTAGGAGAAAGGATGACACGCTGCAATTCTAGCTCAAGAAACTGGAAAGGAAGTTATATCTTAGAGCCAAAGAGGGCAGAGAGCAGGGAAAGCTGAGAATGAAAACATAAAGCAGCAAAATGGGAGGAAAAAAAACAAACAAACAAAAAGAAAAACCAAAACAAACAATTAATGAGAAAATCCACAAAGTTAGAAGTTTGCTTTATATGTCTAAAAAGATTAATAAAATTGATAACTCCTCCCTGAAAGACTGATTTCTCCCCAGCTCATTATGGTTCACTGTGTCTGTTGCTCAGATACTAAGCCTTTACTTTGAAGCTCCCATTTGCTAAACTTCTTTTCAAGCTAATTTTCTTATTATTATGCTACAGTTTTTCATCAGCTCAGTTGCATTATGTGTAAGAGGGTAATTAGGATAAAAGAAGAGCAGACGGAGGAAAGAATGCTGAGGGGAAGTGAGTCTGTGACCGTGTGGAGCAGTGTGACATTTAACAGGAATCTTTCTTAGGTCCACAATAGACACTGAGAAGGAAAGGATATCTTATTAAAAATTAAAACAAACTCTGTTTTGCCTCCACAGAGGCAGGAGAATGTGACCACAATGTCTTTTTTTTTTTTTTTTTTTTTTCTCTTAAGAGATACAGTCATAGGCCCAGTCTCCTTAGGGTAGAATGGTGGCTGTGTAATCTCATAATAATGCAACTCAGCAGAACTGATATATAAAGAATACAAAGCCTCACACCCAAAGTCCACTTCTATAGTTCAGCTTTATAAACGAGCATCCAGATGCTTTCAAATCTGCTGGCCCATGATCCAAATTTTGAATAAGAAAATTATAAGTCAAAAGCCCCAACTAGCACCCTAAACCCCAAACAAATAATAAAGTAGCTGTCCCATGAGGCTTTTATCCTGGCAGCACATTTTCTTGCTAGCAGTTACCAAGTGCAAATCTTCATGTGATGATGGGAAGCTTCACTTGGAAGTTGGGCCAAATATCATGGCAGTCAGTCAGCTGGAGCAGCATAGAAGGGTCCATTAGAGATGGCTCAGTGGTTAAGAGCATTGACTATTCTTCCAAAGGACCTGAGTTCAATCCCCAGCACCCCTATGGCAGCTCACAACTGACTGTAGTTCCAGTTCCAGGCAAACACCAAGACAAATAAATAAATAAATAAATATTAAAATAAAAAGATGTGATGCATCCTGAGCCCCAGGCTTCACCTTTGTTACCCTGCACATGTCATCTCCTTGGGTACTGCCATCTTCATCCCCCAGGACAGGCTGCCAACCTTAGTTAATTATTGGAATGTAAATAGATTTGAAAAACACTGATTCCTGGTCATCAATCCTCATATAATTAGCTTATCAAGAAGACTGGTCATTGTAAATGTCTGTGGGTGACTTTTATGCACAGCCAAGGTTGAGGAATTCCAGTTTTAATTAGGCTGGGGAGCACATGTACAAGACTGCTAAGCCAGCACCCTCAGAGTCAGTACCACCCATGTTCTATTATATTAGCCTCTCTCATATCCAGAGGGGTACCTACCAAGGCCTCAGAAGCTTCAGACAGTACCAGTTCCTATATTCACATATGATAAAGTAAGATATTTACAACAACAATCAACAAAGTAAATATAGCAAAATGTGAGATTTATTATAATTTTTTGAGCATTTTACATCTTTAGTTTTTAATTTAGTATCTTCAGACTGCAGTTACCTACAGGTAAATGAAACTGTATAAAGACAAACTGAATAAAGGGATCTATGGTGTGTGTAAGACTTAGGGTAAGAAATCCCTGAGCCCATGTCCTTCCCCATTAAGGTCCCACTCTGTCCTACCCTTTAGACATCCTTCAAATAAGATACAAGTGCAGTGACTGTAAGTTCTGCTATCAGGAATTCTGACCTCAGTAAGTAGGGACAGAAAATGGCTTTGAAATAAGCAAGGGATTTCTGGTAACTGGGGGACATTTTTTGATTCTGATCAATTTTCCATCACTACCCAGTGCAATTGATTTTGGTACAGTTGACTTGGAATCAGTTCATAGGGATCCAGTCTCACAAGGCTGCCTCCAATTCAGTTACAAGTTCAGTCCTGGACTACCTATGGTCCAGACCAACAGACTATAAATTAGAGGTTTATAGAACTCAGGTGGGTACTTTAATTATATCTACCAATTTGTAAAAATATAGAATGTCTTTGTCTTTGTATTGTTATGACAAGGTATTTGAGACTGGTTAATTTGTTTTTAAAAAGTAATTATCTTAGAGTCTGTAGTCTAGGAAGCCTAAGGTCAAGGCACTGTTAGATTTGGTCATTTAAAGGTGTTCACTTCTGTAGGAGGACATTATGTTCCCATGATTGAAGGCAGACCGTTATGAGAGCTGAAAGATGTGTGGTCTCCTTTGCACACCAAACTTAACCAGAACAAAGTCTATATGATTCAGTGAGCTTGTATGCATTTAGAATATGCATTCAGTATGGAAGCTGTGAAGCATCATGAAAATTTACACTTTGGGTAACAAATATATTTTACATACTTATCCACCACGAAAACCAAACCAAACCAAACCAAAATCCACAGCAGAATTAGAATGAGCAAAACTGTCTTAATTTTGGTATATGGTATTTTTATTTTTAAATTTTTAACAAAAGCTTATAAAGGTTTTTAAAAGTTTCTTTTCTAAGGTTCTTAGTCTCCTTTCATGAAGGAGTCATCATTGACCATACATACCCTCTTGCAAGGGCCCTACCTTTGTTTTTGTTTATGTATGTGTTTGGGATCAAATTGCAGTGGGGGGGGGGCAGGCAGGAGGTTTATGCATGCTAAACAAGTCATCTTCAACCGAGCTACATCCACAGCCCAGACCCACTTCTTAATACCATCACACTGGCTGTTAATTCTTGACACTTTAATTTTGTAGAGGGCAAAGTTAGAAAAAACCCTGAGGACAGAAGCTGCACAAGCATGGATGCTCTCCTATCATTACTAAGAGAAGTTTTTGTTTGTTTGCTCATTTGTTTGTTTTGTTTTGTTTCATTTTTAACCATCTCCAATTCCCTTATCAATAAAAGGTTAAACGTTTCCATCTCCAATCACTTTGTCTTTCTTGTGATTAGCCACATCTGGAGACTATCCAGAGGCCTGATCCCTGTATACCGGATTAGCTTCAAGTCATGATTGAAAGTACTCATTGTGATTAACAGAAGATAATCCTCTTATTCTGAAGGACCTGAGGACTGTAGGAGCTGTATGCTGGAAACTCGGGACCAAGACTAAATATATTTCACATTATACATGCCTGGGTACCTCTAAAAAGTAGAACTCAGTCTTGAGGCCTAGGCCATTCCAACCATATGGGATGTGTTTGTAGAGGAGGGCAGGCCAGAGGAGCCAAAAAGAGCCCAAGGAGTCACCATTCTAGCCCACAGATGAGACCTGCAGGCCTTGAGATACTGTCTCTCCTAGTCATTCTGCTCTAGACCATCTGGGGGCTCTGCTCGGATGAATGTTTACTGTATGGGAAGCTGAGCAATAAAGAATAGCTCCCTGTTCTTTCAGCCTAACACTTCCTAGCTCCACAAAGCCTGCCAGCTACAAGCAATGCCAAACTAGAAATTTGTCACACTTTTCCAGATGGACCAAGTTTGAGGGCTTGGAAGCCAAATACTTAGGCAGCAAACATTTTATCTCAGGAGAAAATGACTACAGGCCTGAGGCAAATGGGAGGGAGGCTGCTGGCTGCACCCTCTGCTCCTCAGTTCTTTCTGTTAGAACACCCTTTGCCATGTTCTTACAAATAAAGAAGCCAAACACACCACTGGGTCTTACCTCTATCTGGGTTTACCCTAGAAACGAAGTTCTACCTCAGGTAGGAGATTCTGAGGTAATGATCAACCATATTAACTCTGTTTTCAAGTTTCTACTACCTGCCCAAGGACAAACTGTCTCCTGTAGTCTGTCACTGACAGCATCTTCGAGGTTAGCCGTGCCGGATTTTTTTGTTAAAGGTCTGGCGTATAAGGGTTAGCCACACTGGTCAAGCTCATATGGCTGATCACTACCAACATTAACTAACAAGCAGGCTGGCTGGCCCTACAGCTCTGGTCTCTGAGCACCAACTGGAAACTGCTTCTTCAAAGCATGTAAGTGTAAATAGGCCACAGCTTTCAGTCTGAAGCTGTGTGACTGAGCAGATTTTCCTTTCCTGAGCAAAGGCGATAATACTATGAACAACTAAAGATCTGTCGTGGACAAAGCAGAGCACCTTGACTTTAGTGGAAACCAAAACACATTATTTGTCCTTTTAGAGCAAGGAAGTATATTCAGGAATGGGGGAGGGGAGCTGTATAAACATATACAACTGTTGTATATTGCTCATCAATTATGAGTGTACAGCAATACCCAGAGGCAAACACTTTGGAGAATACAGGCCAGGTATTACCTGGTCAGGAAAAGGTTGTAAAAGCTCTGTTGATTCTCAAGCTCAGTATGGAGAAGTAGGAACATAAATCCCCTCCTTCTGTGCTCTGAAGTCCATGTTAAAATGCAATCCACAGTACAGCAATGTTAACTGTCTAAAAGCACATCTGTGCCCTTGTAAGGGCTTGACCTTGCTACCCTTCTACCATGGAGGACACAGCCAAAAGGTATCATCTTGGCAACATAGAGATGTTCTTGCCAGATGCTATTGCTTCAAGCATCCTTACCTTGAATGTCACAGGCTCTGGATCTACAGGATTGAATTTATCATTTCTCAGTCACCCATTGTAATGTATATGTTGTAGTTGCAGGAAGAGACATGAGACACAGCACATTCCAGGAACCTGATCCTGACAATACTTTGTTTGTTAGTCACAAGTTTCAAATTGGTGACCTGATTGAAATAACCCCCAGACAAGTCTGTTTAATTTACATAGCAACAGACCACTTTACATTTCCTTTCTTTCAATGAACAGGATTTCTTTATTAAAAAAAAAAAAATGATCTCTTGCTTCTTTTGAAATATAAAAAGACCACACTACGTCTATATTCCAGTGAATCGGGGCTGTCAGTACCACATGCTCTCCATTTGCCCACAGTTTCCTTACTCATGTATCCTCTGGCCAATACCAACTGCCACTCTCCCTCACTTGTCACCTGTTCCCTTTCTGCATATTTAATAACCATTACTTTCCTGCAGTTTAAGGTCCCTTTTAATTGTGATTTATGCATTGGCTTATATAAACCTCTTTTTTTTTTCCAGTAGGCTACACTAACCTATGTGTCATTTCTTCAGAATCTGTAATAGGCTACAAAACAACCCTGAGTGATCATCCCAGCCTTGGTCCCTAAAAGCCCTACTCTGAGTGGCAGTGGGTTGCCCTTTGCCTACCAAATTCAACATATGAATCCAATCCTCAGTGCCTCAGATTTTAAGTTGATGAGAATTCCAAGGTTATCTAAGCTCATGTGATGAATGTCTGCCTTGGTCATCGCATCTCAAGTTACAGCCGTGACATCCATCTTCCTTATCCTTCCTCTCTGTTTCCTCCATCTTTACTTCTTAATTATTCTCTTATTTCATCCACATTGAGGTTAAGAAGTGTCACCACTAAATTCTGCTTAGTGACATTAGTGAATATATTCTCATTAGATCTCCCAAAGGACAGATCAATCACTTTTGAGCCCCTAATTATAGACCTTGAGGAAAATCCTCCTGTTGAGCCAAGTATCATGGCTGTCTCCTGTAATCCAACTCTTGTAAGTAAAAAGCAGAGGGATCGGGACTTCAAGTCCAGTCTCAGCTACATCTAGTGATTTGAAACCAACTCAGCTGCTTAAAAACAAGTCTCAAAAAAAAAATTTTATTAATTAGAAAAGAGATTCTCACTATAACAGAGTGTTCCTTTTTATCAGTTACAAAGCAATCCTTGCAGACAGTGTGTGGAGGAAACACAGTTAACTGTATTACAATGTGAGTCTGACACTGGCCTTGTTCAGTGACATTATTCCTCAGGCTGACTTAAGGACCTCATCTGAACAAGAAGTATAGAGTTGGCCATATGCTGGTGTTCTCAGAATACTTACAGTCCTGGGAAATGTGTTCTCACTGCTCCCTTGTTATCAATCAGAAGAGGGTCAGTCGCAGACAGAGAGTAAGTGACTCAATTGTAGGACAGATTAGTTGGGTGTGAGAAGTAGCACTTGAACATCCGAAGACTGGATCTTCAGACATCCACAAGTATTATTTGAGCTCTTACTTCACATCCCTCTTCATAATGTTCCTTGTTTTCCTATAATAATCACGAGTCATTCCTACCTCCTCATAGCTACTGTGATGGTACCAGAAACACAGTAAATAGAGTGATCACATCCAACCAGTCCAGGCCCCAGGGACTGTGGACATAAGCTCGGATTTGTTACTTCCCCTGGGTGGTAGCCAGAAGTTATATTTTGTCAATCTACAAGGTAATAGTTCCTAGGAGAGATGGGCAGCTGAGGGCCAGGAAGATAAATGAGCTCACCGCTCATTATGAATGGAAGTAACAGTATCTCTAGTAACAACTCCACTAAGGACAAGAGAAAAAAAAACAGATGTATGTTAAAACTTCTCAAGAACAGCTTCTGTACACATACAGGTATACACACACACACACACACACACACACACACACACACATGCATGCATGCACACACGCTTGCATACACCTAGGCAATGATGGGAATCCAACAATCCACTCAGTACTAATTAGTTACAGATCCAATAAGTGGCTCCACATCTTATAACCTGGATTAAATGTTATTTAATGAGTAGTTTCCTGCTAGCCATGAGCCACAATGGAAGGGAGGTTGCTGTGGTAACTTACAGTATGTTTGTCAGGGCAGCAGAGTAAACAAAACAATGTAGGATAGCTACGGCCATTATAATGGTAATGGAGTTCTTGATACTCCATAGAAGAAAAAGTCCGGAGAGGTCTTCCATTTGACCCTTTCCTGGAACTCTACCTGTTAGCTCCTCCTTCGCCAGCCACATGTAGCCTTGAGTCGGAGTTAAATTACACAGGAGACAGACTGTATTAAAAAGGGTATTCCATAATGCATGTTTTGATACCTGTGCTGCAGTGGGGCTTTGTAGTGATGCATCAGCTGGTGAGTTACTCACACCTTTAAGAAGGCCTTTGCCCATGCTCCGAAAGACTAACCCCAAAGAACTCACTGGTTCACCAAGCAAGACTTGGGATGAATGGCTCCTGTGGTGTGTCAATGTCCTGTCTGAGGTTTAGACAAAGGTTAACAACTCTCCAGGAAATAGTATGCAGCTCTGAGACTGGAGATGCCAAGGCAGAAATGATCTCTCATATCTGGACTTCAAGACCAGCCTGGCCAACAGAGTGAGACCCTGTCTCTAAAACAAAAGAACAAAAAGGGTCCCAAGAGCAACTTCCACTTAAGAAAATGTGAAAATACATGTGTGTGTATTAAATATTTTTTTAAAACAGCTTATTCAGAAAGAAAGATAAACAGTATTTATCAGACTGAACTCTAGACAAGTATTGGCCAAGAGTATGAAGTACTTTAATGCATTATTTCACCACTAGAGGGCAAGAACGAGCCCACAATGCCTGGCTTTTCAAGATCTACAGTCAAAATGATCAGTCAAGTGGAGGCCAAAACAAGAAACTAGAGAAAAAAACAAACAAACAAAAACCCTGGGGAAAAAAACATGCAAATGCAAAGATCAACAAGCATGAACTTCCCAGGACTGGGAGACTCGTGAATAGATGCCCCCTCCCCAACACTCCTCCCACATTCCTGTTCACTTTAAAGATTTTCTAAATCCATTCTGGAATTGCCACCAGATTCCCTGGGGTGAGGCTAGATCAGACATAGATGGGGGGGGGGGGAGGGGCAGACACTTAGCGCAGCAAAGGGTTTGATAAAGAGAAAGGCAAAGACTCTTATAAATTGTCTCAGCTCCAAGGCCAGCAGTGAGAGCTCCCTGACTTCTTCCTCACAAGAAATCTTCCAGTAAAACAGCAGCGTTTACAGAAATAAAAACACTGGCGAGTGAGGCAGCTAATGGTGACACCTTTTACATTTTCCCTTCTCCATGACTCAGTCCCTTCAACCCCCACCCCTGTTCCCCCAGCTTAACCAAGATTAAAGAAAGATTCCAGGCCAGAGATGTGTTGTGCTTGGGAGATGGAGGAGAGAAAGGGAAATTCATTATGAAGCCTTGTTGCCTTTAAACTATTTATAATACATTTCCACTAGAAAAGAGCCTTTGGCAGACAATCATTTCCTTCTGCTGCAGGATGACCAAATACAGTAACTATTCAAAATGAAAATTGAAAAGCCAGGAAGGGGAGCCCACAGCTGGAGCGGGCTGTTTTCACATCTCACATCAGCGAATGACAAACCAGAAAAGGATCCCCCAGAGGATCCCCTGTCCTGTGTTCACTTTTTCTGCTCAGAAGAACTAGGAAGCCTTCTCCATTAGCCAAGACTCTGTGCTTCATCTTAATTTTCCTTGCATAATTTTAAATACAGATCATGTCTACAGTGCAGCAATTAATGGATAGCCTAAAGACTTATTATTTCCAACTAATTGATATGTAGGAAAAGTTTAAATAACATGACAGGGATAGGGGAAATTTGAAATGATGTGTGCTCAGTGAATTTAGAATTTCTATCTGTTGTGGAAGATAGCAAAACCACCTGATTAATAAGGGATGTGACAACATGGAGAATTGATCTGGGAATCACCCTTTAATGTTGGTGAGCATATGGCTGGAAAGCAGGCTCAAAATTCCAAAATGGGGCTAGGATGCTGGGGAGCTGGTTCCCTCCCACTCATCCCCACCTGTTCTAAGGAGTTGTCTCACCAGAGAAATCAAGTCAAGGCTATGATTTGAATGAGGCTGTTAGTAAGAAGAAAAATAAGAAAAAAGAGGCCAGCATTTTCATCACCATTCTTTGTTGTCCATTGGCATCAGCTGGAAGAAGAAGTCTACAAGGTCTAGTTCACCTAGCAGCGGCAGACCCTGCTCTAGATCACCCCCACCCCACCCCAGGGTCCACAAAGCTCTAAGGAGTGTAGTGCAATTAATCACATTACTGACAATAAGAAAATCATTCCAGCAAGTTTAGTAAGAGAGCTAAGGATACTTTGCTAAAGAACCAACACTTTTTGAGTGAATAAGCAGACACATTTAAGAAACTGTTGACCCTGTGATGTTACAGGGAGACAGTGCTTTAATCATCTGCTTGCAGCTGAGACTGTCATGTTACATAAAGCTTATGCTTTAACCACCAGCATCTTGGGAGGACACCGGCTAGATGCCAGGCAGAAACCACAGAAGGAAAAATATTTTGGAAATACATTTTTTCCCTACAAAATTGATTTTTTTTTTTTTGTTTCATTTTGGATACAAGGTCTCAGACTGATTTCAAACTGTCAGAGTAACAGGGTGCCATCTTGTCCTCCTTCCTCATTCTCTACCTCCAGACCCTGAGGCTAGGTGACAGGCCTGTGCCACCAACACCTACTTCTAACTTCCCTTTTCCTGTAGTAGATAACTTTCCTTTTCTTGTAGCCTTATGATACATTTTAAGAATTGAAAAAGAAAAAAAAAAAAAAACTTAATTCACAAGATTCTCTTCATATTGTCCCATGCAAGATTAGTATATTTTAATGCAATGTATGCCTATAAAAATTTACAACACAAATCTCTCCTTCTTCATTACTTCTTTATCTCTCTCCCCATCTCCTTCCCATCTTTCTCCATGTCTCCCTTTTTCCATTTTAATCCTCCAAGGTAACCAGGAATTTGAGTCTCATGTGTACAATTGCTATATTTTTTATATTCATACAGGTTTTGTGTATCCTGTGCATATGTCTATAACACTATGGCTTTCAGTTTTGCCTTTTAGGTTTTGTGTGTGTGTGTATGTGCATGTGTGTATGTGTTTCACTTCAGTTGAATAAGATGGTATTCTAGAGTAGTACTGTACTAAAGTATGATAATGTATTATAAAGTATACTGATGTATAATGTACATAACTTTTATACAATTTTCACTCTAAAAGGTACTGCTAAAGACATTTTAGAACTTCCACAGCTATACTAGTCACAGTAGCCTCAAAATGGAATTAGCCTGATGGCTACTCACTGGTCCATGCAGATACAAAGTAAGACCTGTTCACAAGACTGAATGGAGCCAGTCAGTAAGAATGAACATGCCCTATGGCACACAAAAGGGGAAGTTCTACAGATAAAATACTGATTGAAAGGACCATAGTATTATGATATTTACAGGATGTTAGCAGGCATCTTAGGCGGGGCACAAGATACTTGCTTAGTGATTCAAATGGAAAAGGAGAGAAGACCTCTAGAATTCTGGGAATGTTCCCTTTCTTGATCTGGTTTCTGATTAAAAGAGTATGTTCACTTGTCCAAGAACAGTCATGAGTCCTTGAAGTTAATGCATCAGTTATTGCTGAATAACAAATACCATTTCAAATAAGGGCATAAAATAAGAACTATACACTATTGTTTATGACTTGTGATATAGAAAAATCTTCTGGTCTTAGGACTTCTTGTTGATGTCTTTACAGTTGGCTCAGGGTCAGAAACACAGCTTTCCTGCTGATGTTGACCATCTCCTTCTTCATGTTTAGGAGTTAGCAAGCTGTCTAGGGGTACAAAATGGCCTTCTTTACTACAACTTGGTTTATTTTTATAGTTTCTTACCAATGTCAACAAGCTAGGCTTAGTCACAAGCTGACTAGGGAGAATGAGGAGGAACTTGAAGCCTTTGAACAGTATTCTCAAGACTGAGCAATGCCACTCATGTCCTGTCTGGACCACCACTAATAAGGAGTGATGAACTGGGGTGTGTTAATCTTCAATCTATTCTACTTATAAACAACTTTTTTTCTATATTCACAAGTAAGAAGATTTGAATAAGGTGAAGTATATCTAGACATAGTCTACTGTACCCATTAAGTGTGGTTTAGTTTTTGTTTTGTTTTTTTGACATCCATACAGCCTTCTATGCCATGAAAATATTATATTTTATCCCTTCTCCTACAGGTGAGATTGCTGTAATGAACACATCTGGTATTAATATCCATGTACAATGTCTGCTAAGATATATGCGCTGTATGAGTTGTACTTGCTTACCAAGGACATCATTGCAGCACCTGTAAAGAAGAGTCTTTCTTTGTCCCACCAGCCATCTTCCAAATAATAACACAGAGACTTCTTATTAATTATGAAAGCATGGCCTATGGCTTAGGCTTGTCTTAACTAATTCTTATAACTTCAATTAACTCATCTATATTAATTTACATTCTGTTACATGGCATTGCCTCTCTTCCATCCTGCACCTCCTGTTTCCTCTCAATGTCTGACAACTATGACTTTCTTTTTCCCAGAGTTCGCTCTCTGCCCCGAAGTTCAGCCTTTACCTCCTGCCTAGCTCTTGGCTGTTGAACTTTTCATTACACTAGTCACGTCAAAACATCTTCACACAGTGTTTAAATATTCCAAAACAAGTGCCTTCGGGCATATGAATCTTCAGGTTTAAAGATGAGGCCGAACAGTCTTCCCAAGTACCATAAAATTTCCCTGACTAGTGTGTGAGAAACTGTAATATGAAGTTTCTGGCTAGCACTTTCCAGCCTAGTCCTGAGGTTCTGATCCACTCATGGCCCTGCTTGCATTCCTGCTGCAGCTTATCCGCAAATGATTACACAAAAGCTTCTATTTTCATGCTGACTGGCCTATGGCTCAGACATACTGCTAGCTAGGTCTTGTTTTTTAAACTAACCCATGATTCTTATCTTGTTTAGCCATGTGACCTGGTACCTTTTCTCAGAGCAACATTCAGGTATCCTTTACTCTGTGTCTGCTGGTATCTCTCCTCTTATCTCTGCATTGATCTTCCTGTTCCCAGAGTTTACTTAGTCCGGTAGCCCTGCCCATACTTCCTGTCTGCCTTCCGGCCAATCAGTATTTTATTAAACCAGTAGGAGGGACAAATATTTACAATGTACATAATCCCACTACAAAAAACCCCTGCTGATACAGGCACTCATCACAGTTGATTTTTAAATGATACTTCTGATTGTTTTCCTACTAAGATGGATCTCTTTGTGGACTTGATTTGCCTTTTCCTGATCAATGAAGACAATGATCCATTTTTTATTTATTGTTGTTTTAGTTCTGGTGAAATGTGTTTATTCTTATGCAAATACCTGTGTGTCTTTTGTTTGCTTTTTAAAACTTGGGTTGCCTTGTTGCTTGTATAATTCTTTATAGAGCTCAAAGCTATTTTTGCCACTTGTGTTCACTGCTAACATCTTTGTCTTGTTTACACAGTTTCTCACTTTATTAAAGATTAAATTTGCATGTAATTGACAAACTTCTCTAATTTAATTGTACTTGAGGCAGCTCAAAGCAACCTTTAACTATTCAAGGACTGAATGTACTAATTTATATCACCTAAAATATCCAAGTTTTGGTTCTGACTTTTAAATCTTTGAAAAATCTAAAGCTATGTATAGTGCATAATAAAGGACTAGTATCTGATTTATCCTTAAGATAATCACCTTTGAAAGTATGTCTATTAGTATAATCTATCTTTTTCCTACCACTTAGCCACTGCATCATATCACAGTATTCTACCAATCATGTGTCAGCTTCTGTGATTCTCTATGCCATTCCTTTGGTTAAGTTGTTTCTGTTTGTATTGATACTGATCTCATGACTATTTTAACTCTTCAGCACAACTCTGCAGAGAAGTCTCACCATTCTTCTTTTGAATGGTCCTGACTATTGCTATATAGCTTTCTCTTATAAGCCAAAATAAACTTATTCTTTTTGAAGCAATGTCTCAGGTATTTGAGACATTGCTTCAAAAAGATTAAGTTTATTTTGGCTAATAGTTTTAAGTTTTTTTATCCAAGACCTGTTGACCTCATTGCTCTGGGCCTATGATAGCACAGTACGTCACAGTCAAAATGCCTGTCAAGGAGTCCTCTTTACCTCGTGGTCATCATGTGGAAAAGAGAAAATAAGGAAGAAGTGGGGTTCCTTAGAGACTCACTTAGGGCTCTATGAACTAAGAGAGAGTAACAAAGGGGTAGGGACCCATGATCACCTAGAATTTTCAAGAGTATCTCCCCAGTGACCTGAGGCCTCCTATGATCTCTTAAGGTTTCCAGAATCTCCTAGTGGTATCAAGTTAGGAATCAGTCCTTAAAACAGCCCTTTCAAGAGCAATTTTTGGCTCTTTATTCACAGAAATTTGATAATTTTGTTCTTTCCTGTAAGAAAACCCTTAAGTCCCTAGTAGCTTGCTTTATCAAATGTGTTTTTACACATCTTTAAAGCATCAGTTTTATATTCTCTATTTTTAAACTGTCTTCTGAGCCCTTTCATAAATTCAGTGCAGCCATACTTATACTTTTCATTTCTTAATCTCACCAGTAAACACATGCACTTACTCCACGGCCTTCTCTTGAATATAAGCAATCATAATAATGTTTTTCTATGTTCATTATGAAATATTTATATATGCACTTGCACTTAGCAACAATGTCTAGCCTTCTAAGACTCAGGATCTAATTGATATAACAAGTCACAGGAATAATTAGAAAAAAAAACATTAATTTTTGGCATCAAAGCCTAATGTTGTATATAAATAGAAATTTTTAAATAAAAGTGACAGGTTACAGATGGTTCTTGCTAGAATGACTCAGAGATCTTGATAGAAGGCTATACTAGTCCCATTGAGAGCCGTGGCTCCTTTCAATAATTTAGGTTGTCTGTGGCATAGATGTCCAGGGTCATGTGGTTCACTATAATACCTTCCAGATGAAATGCTATGGGCTTTTAGTGTAGACTTCACAGGATTTCTTATAAGTTCAGCTATTGCATGGCTGAACTATTTCAGTAGTAAAAAACAGCTTGTATATCTTTCAGTGTATGTGTATGATTGGATTTACTTAACAAGCGATCAGAAAACATACCCTAATTAATATAAGTTTTTAAAATAAGACTTTATTTTAAAAGGGACTTCAGTAAGTAAAAAGCTCACTGTTTTTCCCAGTTCCTGGTTTCAAGTTGGTGTGTCCAAAATAAATAAATAAAAATGATAGCAGAAGCATGACTAATAGTTCCTGTCTAATCTGCTATTCTGCTTCCTTTCTGAGACATAATCTAGTGTCTCAGATTGTTGCCCAGGAGAAAAAAGTAGGTAAAACACTTGTATCTGAAAAGTCACAAGGATAACAGCCTACTCTTTACTGTTTAGTCCATCTTGCCCCTAATTTCTACTGTGAAAAACTACATTGTCTAGTTAGGGTTTCTATTGCTGTGAAGAGACACCATGACCACAGAAACTCTTGTAAAGGAAAACATTTCATTATGGTGGCTACTTACAGGTCAGAGGTTTAGTCCATTACTGTCATGAAAGGAAGCATGGCAGCATGCAGGCAGACATGGAGCTAGAGAAGGAGCTGAGAGTCTTACATCTTGACTCATGGGTGACAGGAAGTGGTCTGAGACCCTGGATGGTATCTTGAAATCTTGAGACCTCAAAGCGTGCTATCACAGTGACACATTTTCTCAAATAAGGTTGTATCTACTCCAAAAGGCCACATCTCCGAACAATGTCACTTCCTTTGGGGACCATTGTCTTTCATGCCACCACAGGTGTTTTTTTAGTTAGGTCACCTTACACTAAGGTCAGGAGTTAGGAGAGTGAGTTTGCTCACTGAGTTCTAATTCATGTTAAAAAAAAAAAGAGCGAGAGACACACCTGAACACCTGAACAGCAAATGACTATGCCCACAAACAGGAAGCAGTTGATAAGAATAGTCTTTCTGATTAAGCCTTTGTGTCCATGCTAATGAAACAATAACGATGCTGTTCAAATTCGTGTATTTAAATTTTTCATGTGTATATGAACTTGCTGGTGGTTTAGTTTTAGATATTTTAAAAAATGTCTTCTCAACTGTGAGATGCTGTTTGGGTATTTTTTTGTTGAAGACAGTGTCCCTCCACATGTAGCTTTTATCAGGGTCTCTCAGAGCAAGTTTATTATATTCATGGGTGGTAAGTAATTCAACTGAGTAATTGCCTACTAGAATGTGTGTCTCCAGGAAGACAGTGTGAATAAGAGAAGGAAGGGGAAGTACATGCAGGAAGACCATTTTGCCTCATAGCACTCTTGCTTTGGAAAGTAGCTTCCAATAGTAGAGAAAGAAATCATCACATTGGTTCTTTTTCTGACTACATTTATATCAGAGGTCTATATTTTAAATCAGTCCTTACATTTTTTTTTATTAGTAGCATTTAGACTTAAAAAATGTTAGTAATATTTGTTCATAAGAATGAGATGAAAGCATACTTATAGAAGGCAAACAAGTACAATGTGTGCATTTGTATGAGTGGCTTGTGATCAAGAAAGAGAAGATGTTAGTAAAGAATAATATTCTTAAGCTTTTAAAAATAAGGAACAGGGGCTGGAGAGATGGCTCAGCGGTTAAGAGCACTGACTGTTCTTCCAAAGGACCTGAGTTTGATTCCCAGCCTCCACATGGCAGCTAACAACTATCTGTAATTCCAATATCTGACACTTTACACAGTTATACGTGCAGGCAAAACACCAGTTCACATAAAATAAAAAGAAAAGAAAAGAAAAAAAGAAAAAAAAAGAAACAAAGATTAATTCATTTGTTTGTGAATTAGGTCCTTGTGTGAGAGACAAAATATTTATTTAAAAGGCAGCTAAAAAGAAAACTTTAATGAATGTTTAATTTGTTGGAAATGGAAAACACTGAAAGATGTTTCTTTTAAATGTAAATTGTATCTCCAGCATTGGTATTTGTTGTTTACTATAAAGTCGATTTTCTTGAATGGCCTAAGCTATTAAACATAGTGCACTAACAGATTACTTGTAAAGTATTTTATGTCTTGTTTTGGTGGGATACACTGCTTATGAACATACTTATCACAGTGTTTTATTTATTTAAAATGGAGCATAATGTTTTTGTTTCTTTTACTTGAAATGTTATGCCACAAAAACGCTGAGACCAATTGGAATTTTCCTCTCTGTCTTCTTCATATATTGCTAGAGGAAGAGAAAGGGATGTCACGTTATATACTGACCATGTTCCAACTACAGCCCATCAGTTCTATTGTGCATTCATTTCTCTTCTCTCTGGAAACTATTTCTCAACAGTTTAGACTTCTGTTATATCTTATATGTGATCCTGAAAATAGGGACTCTATATAAGGTTGGAGATATGATATACTAAAACTCAAATTTACTTCAGTGCTGTTTTACTATAACCTGTTTCTAACCCATGTGGATCTATGTATTATGGCTTTTGTGTTTGGTAGGTTTTTTGTTTTTTTGTTTTTTTGTTTTTTTCGTCAAATTTGATGAAGACATTGGACAATTTCTGAAGGTTCTCTCTGGTATGTTTTTAAGAAAATCAGATAGTATCAACATGCATTAGGAACTAGTGTACACCAGGCCCAAAAGAAAGGAAACCTGCAATTTTCCACCCAGTCTATGCTAACCAATACATTCAAACTAAAAACTCAGTTTGTGACTTAATTTGGGTTCTCTGGAAATAAACCCCAAGCCAAACATTGTGTTTAATTAAATCAATATTTCTGCCATGACTATAGTGAAACCAGGAAAGTAATCTGGTGAGGAAGGAAGTTATTCAAAGGTATGGTTTGGGCCAGCAAATTACAACTATGGGCAACTTGTGTTCAATCCCCTAAGCATCCTGGGAGATCCTACAGATATGGACCTGTGTGTAGTTCTTGCAAAGGATGAACTGTTCCATAGCACTCTGAGATAGTTACAACTCTGCCAGAGATGCGGGCAGCTGGAAGTAGACAGACTTCACTGCAGTGGCTGGGACAAAGGGCTATGGGCTCTGCATTGACAAGTGAGTGATAAGGCCACCAAGAAAGAAGTACTACATGTAAGCTTAGGAATATTAGACATAGTCTCCTTATATTTGACAATTGCCAGGTATGTGGGGGCAAGAATGCACTTTCACATCTAGCATTACGTTTTTGAAAACATCATCACTAAATACACAAATGATTGCCATTACTTCATCTAAATGAAACTCTCCTGAAGGTTCTCTTTAAGCTCTAACCAGGCTTCTTAGACTTTGGCATCTTCAGAACCAACCAAGACACAGATAAGCAGGATCCCATCCCTAGGCTTCCTAAGCTTAGGGTCAGCATGAGAATTTGCATTTCTAACAAGATTCCTGGTGGCATTGCTAGCTCTGGGGACTTTGAGTCTGTGGGACCTCACATGCCTTGCTTGACCTGTGCTAAACACTTATAATGTGCTGTACCTTTATTATGTTAACAGAAGTACATTGTTCTCATCAATTTGTGAAACTAAAGAGGCCCAGACACATTTTTGAACCACTTCTCACATGAAGAATTAAACAAGTGAACTTTCCCATTTCTCAAGAAGGTAGACAACTCAAAGGTGAAATCTTATAAAGGCAGCTGAGAAATCTGTCGTTATTTATCTTATTTTTGGCCATACCAGGGATTGAAACCCAGACTTCATGCATGCTGGACAAGTGGTTCTACTACAAGTACATCCTCAGACAGAGTCATGTGAAGTTAGCCGGGCTGGCTTTGAACTTGTAATTCTCTAGCCTCAGCCTCTTGTGTAGTTGACATGACAGACCTATGCCAGCAATAAAAAGTCTCATATTTATACTCATTTTTTATTAGCATGTGTTGAAATAGTAATTCATAAGGAGTACATTTATAGGAATTATATCACATCTTCGGAGTGACATTTATGTATCATATAACAAATTGTGCATAATAATTTTTATAATTTTATGATTGATTAGACTATTAGTCTCTGCTTTATCATGGAATATTTACCAAGGTGTTTTATACTAGTTAGTATAAAATAGATAACATATCCAGTTTTTAAAAACCTGTCTAGAATTCTTGAATTTTGTCGTTCTTGAGACAAGAGTTCTTACTGCATATGCCCGGCTGTTCTGAAACTGGCTTCATGATTCTTGATAACCACCCCACACACACACACACACACACTGTTCTTGAGTTGGGATTATAGGGATGCATTACTATGCTTCATGCAGCTCTTGCCACTTTTCTCTTGTAGTCACTTTAGAATGTAACTGGATGAAAAGCAATACGATGGGTCTTTATTGGGCTTAAGTGGCTGTCATGTAGAGACATATACAAGAAAACCAGCATCTGATAATGTCCAACACTTCTGGCCTTGAATAAGTCCTGCCATGTGATTGCAAGGACAGGTGACTCTTACCTCATTGCCTGTCCTATAGAATCTTAGCATGGAACTTGTTATTTTGGATATATTTTCCCACTAATCTAGGGACTTTGTAAAATCAGGGCTGTGTCTTGTTCCTGTCTCTATGATTACCTGTGTCACAGTGCCAGGTACAGAGAAATATACTTTTAAACTCTGGCTATATGAGGTAATCAGTAAATGTATTAAGTAATGAAGACAAAGAAGGTATATGTGTATGCAGAAAGTGACTCACAGGTCAGGGCTTCCTGTCCACTTCCAAGCACATGCCTTCTGTAGTGTGAGACTAGACTTGTTCTCTCATTGCTGTGATTGAGAATAGGACAGCTTTAGTGGAACCCAGTAGACTTTCCTTGTTACCAGTAAGATGAATTGTAGTTTTTTTGTACTGTTTATCTTGCATCAATCCAGAATTCATCAGAAAGGATTTTAATCACCTTCATTGAGCAGTTTAGAGACATGCCTACCCCCCAAGTGTTTTAGCCCTTCCAGGATATGAACACCTAATAAGGTAGGTGCAAAAACTCAGCCTTTGCTTGTTAGCTTTACCTCCTTACCCAAACAGAAGAAAAAAATGGAGTTAGTGTTTTAAAATTGATTTACAATAGAGCTGAACTGAAGTCGCCTGACCCTGTGGTTATGAAATTAGTTTCACTACAGTCATAAACCATAGATATTGTATATTTTAACCCCTGATGGAAGGAACAATTCCCTACATTACTATAGTTTCCTTGTAAAAGAAAAAACTGATAATGATTGATGTGAAGTAATAATGCCCCTGAGTTTTATAACACCACTTCTTTCTTTAGCCATGGAGAAGCTTTAAAGTATTGGAAATTTATAGGTGGCATTATTCCTTAATTTTTACTTTAAATTCAGAATAACCAAAAAGCCTACAGCATCTTTAAGAGTCTATCCTTATGGTATAAAAATTGGCTAATAAATGTGGATCAAACAATATTGTAGAATATATTAATCTCAATGTAAATTATACAGCATAAGTTAGTGTGCCAGAATGTACCCATATAATACTAGCTGTTGTGACTAATAGTCAAAAGGACTTCATAAAAGAGAAGAGCCATGCATGAGTGTTCTCAGTTAACCAACTTATTTTCACATCGTAATATCAGGTTCCTTTCATAACATGCATCACACACTAGAGCCACATTGACAAAAGGATTGAAACACAGTGGCACCCCTATGTGCCTATTGGGTTTTTTTTTTTGGATCATCTTAAATCATCTATTACCATATCGGCTTCCTGCTGCCTCTGTTCCCCTTGCTCTACCTCAGTCCTTCCTTCTAATTTCATGTATTTTCTCTCTTCTTTCTTTTTACTCAATTGTTATAGTTCCGTATACACGCATACATATAAATGTAGAAAAAAACCTGCTGAGTCCATTTAGTGTCGCTCATATGTATTTAGGGTAGACTACTTGGTATTAGATAACCTACAAGCGTCTCATCCCCAGAGAAAACCAATTTTCCCTCTCTCAGCAATAATTAATTGCCTATAACTCTTAATTTAAAGGTGAGGCTTTGTGAGTTTTTCTTTATCCAGGTTGGCATGATAACTAATGTCATTGTTTGGGTCTTGTTTTAGCTAACACAGTGTTAAGATCTCATAGGTATACCTTCCTTGTCCTATATTGAAGACATAGTTCTCAGCATACGCCCTGCTTTTCTGATGCTTACAATGTCCCTGCTCCTCTTTAAATGTTCCCTGGGCTTAGGTGTAGGGCCTGTGTTGTAGATGTAATGATCAAGCTTGGTAGCCCAGAAGACAGTTGTTCTCTACATTTTGACCATCTGTGGTGTTCTGTATTGGTCTCTATCTGCTTCAAAAAGAAGTTTCTTTGATGAAGAGTGAGGGCTACACTTAATCTGCACTGTATACATTTAAGTGCTTAGGTTGTAGTTAGAAATTGTGTTCATTTAGGAACGTGATAGCTATAGGTTCTCCTCTTGAGCTCAGGACCTCATGAGTCATGGTTAAATGGCTAGGTTTATATTACCAAGTATGAATTCTCTTCCAGTGAACAGGTTTTAATTCCATTAGAACGTAATTTGTCATTCCTAAGATGTAAGTGCCACCATTACACCTTTAGGGGTATCTTGCCATACTGCTTATTATTGTGCTTTATAGATGTCACAGCTGGGTATAAATATTGGCTGTTATTTCTCCCTTGGCAGCTTGCATAGCACCTTTCTGTGCTATGAGAGCTAGACTACAGCAAAGAGGCTTTTAGGTCAGATCAATCTCACATCCTTTAAGTCCTATATTCAGTGTATATAATGGCTTTGGCAATAGGAACTTACCTTCAAATTCTGGGAGGTAACCACAAAACAATGGCAATAGTCTATATTGGCTTGTGAGGGAGTGTCTCAGGCTTAACCAAAACTCAAGAGGATATTTCTCTTGTCTGGTACTGGAATTTCTAGTAGAAAAACGTTGACTCTTGTGAGAGGAAGGTATTGATTCCTCAAGTGACAAAATACCCCAAGTGACATAATGTCTTTAATAGATTCACATACACAATATGTCATTTTAAGTAAACGTGAAATGTTTCCTTTACAAACATCCTTAGTGTTATTTATCCCTTAGCTCTTCACCTTTTATTGTAATGCCATCCCTCTTTTTCTCCCAAGCTGAACCCTCCCAGAACCCACTTCCTGGGACCCACAACCTCTATTAATACCTTTCCCTGCCTGTTTTCCTCTCCTCTGCCTCCACCATTCCTTTTGACTTTTCTGATCTCTGCAGCTACTTCCGGTTCTGCACTCACAGCCAAAGATCTGAGCAAGGAACCACACACACAAAAAAAAGTGAACATAGAGTGTTTGTCTTTCTGGGTCTGAGTTACTGAAATCAGTAAACCTCATTATAAAGAATTTTCAAATAAATTTTTAAATAATTAAGCAGTGAGATTAGACAGCCCTTAACTCTGTACATCTCAATGAACCTTCTAGTTAGAATTGTAAACATGTTCCAGGGTTAGGCACATCCAGCTAGGTATAACAGACACCAAAGGAAAATGGTACAGATTTTGTATGGCCCAGCTTCTCTAGAAGTTACATATTGACCTGCCTCATGTTTTATGAATTTCTAATTGAGAAGCCAAGGCTGAAAAAAAATCAGATTTAATACAACATCCATATTTTTGTCTTTTTTTGAGAGAAATTAAGATAAGGGCCATGTGGGCATGTATTTCACTTGACAGTAATTTAATCAGAAAGAGTGGGTGACTACTCTTTGCAACCCAGACACATCTGTGTGACCACAAGTCTCACACAGTGCCTCACTCATGTGCCTTCCTCTTGGCTCAGTTTCAGTTTTCTGTCCTTAAGAAATCCTATTCTCAGGCTGTAGAGATGGCTCAGAGGTTAAGAACATTGACTGTTCTTCCAGAGGTGCTGAGTTCAATTCCTAGCAACCACATGATGGCTCACAACCATCTATGATGACATCTGGTATGCTCTTCTGTATACTGTATACATAATAAATAAATCTTTAACAAAAAAAAAAAGAAATCCTATTCTCATTTTCAGTTTCACCTTAGGTGGAGAATTTAGGCCTGTGGCAATCAGAATCCTTTAAATGCCTATGAAACCAGGAAAATGGTATCCAGATCCCTTTCAATCAAGCTGGAAATGGTTAAACCGAAACCGCAGTAATTTAACCAGGAGACATATAAGCATCTACTTAGAAGTAAGCATATAATTAGGACATACTCACTAAGCACCAAAATCAACTATCCTGATAAAACCCAAGGACAGCTTACCACTCTCAAAACACACACTTAGAAAAAAGAAAACCTAACTAATTTTAGGTGATCAAGAGAAAGCACTCTCCAGGGACATGTCAGAGTTCATTCTAGGACATGTGACAGAGTCTGCTTCATGTTTTCTAAATGCAATATTCAGGCTGAATCAAGACAGTGGTCCTTGCTAGGGCTCACATTGAGCTCTTACCATGCTTCCTAGGTCTTAAAAGGAGCCAGTATCAAGGCATGCACAGATGACAAGACTCTTACTTGAGCTGGGGTCTGAACAATGGCAGGAGCTTTCTTTGTGAAAAGGCTTCAGAGATCCCAAGACTTCCACTTGGGTTCCACCGAAATGCCACTTGTCTGAGCTAGCTGTGTTCACTACCGGAGGAGCATGGACTTGGTTGGATATTGATTCCTGTCGGAAATAAATTCAGAGAGTGGATTTAACCCTTCCTTTCAGAAAAACAAAATAGCTGCTGGATCTAGAATTCACATTTAAATAGTCTTTTAGTCCTCACAATTTGCCGTTGATTATATTAGGGTTTATGTGGTTGCAAAGTAGGATTTGATGTTTTTTGTTTTTTCTAACTGTCTGTCTAGAGGGCATAAGCTACCATTGGCAAACATGTCTGTGTTCCTCATATATAAGGTACACAAGGTGTGACAACTAGCAAAGTCAGCTGAATCTTTTATGTGACTTTGGTATATGTCAAAATTTACAGCTTTAATATTTTAAGTAGGAAACACAACACCATCTCTGCACAGATGGTGAAGCTTTTCTCTCTCTTGCTTTGTCCCAAATCTAAATCATGTTATTTCTTGGACTCCAGCAACACCTCAGTTCAGATACCCTGTAGTGCATACTGTTCTACATGAAAAACTCTAAGAGCAGTAAACATATGATGAATTGTAATTATTGCTTCCATTATAGTACCATAATTCTTTTCCCGGGTCTGTGTTTCCTTGTTTATTAGAAGTTTGCCAGGTTGTTAATAGTTTGCAATAACTTTTCTTTTTCAACTGTGATTTTTTTTTCTTACCCCAGTTTTCCATTAGTTTGCCCTTTCTATTAGTCTCTGGCTCTTTACAGAAATAGTCATATTAAATTAGACTCTTAATAGCAAACAGAAGAACAGTCAGCTGAGCAAATAAACAGGGACTAAGACCTGAAGAATTACACAAGAAGAGTGAACAAGCAGCATTTTCCAAACAGGACAGACACAGAGGAAGGGTGAGAAGACTAATGGAACATGGCTTGGAGTCCTTATACTTTTCCATGGTCCTACTCTTGTGAAAAAGACAGTGAATAGTAAGATTGTTCCGTGAGTCCCTTCCCTGGGGTCACTTTTCAGTGAAAGACTCTCCACTTATCCTAGGAAAGCAACATTGAATCCAAGACACTCAAGGAATGTATGCTGGAATGATTTGTTAGTCTTCCCTTGGCACATACAATGACCAGGTTCTTTGTATATTTGACCTTTCCACAGAAGGGTCTTTGTCTAGAACAATGGGAATGAAGCCTACATTAGAACGCAAGAATTTAGGTTCAAAATGTGTGGTAAGCTTAGGTGGTAAGATTCTGTTCCTTCGTTTCTTGAATGATGAGTTTTTTTAAATAATGTGCTGAAAATTATTTTCTCCAGACTACAAAATAGTTCTCTTAAACTTCCTTAGACCAAAGCATGGGTCTTCAGAGATATAAACCTGAATTTTGGCTTCACAATGTACAATTAGACAAAGTGTCTCTGGAGTAGTTAGCAAACTCAAAATTATTTTTATTATTCATAATCATGTTTTTTCCTTAGCTCTAATAGATGACAGCTGAGTCCAAAGAAAGTGCCCACTGCAAAGACAAAACTCCCAGGCTTCAATAGCAGGGTCCCAGAAGAGAACAGTTTTAGAGACAGAACAAAACTCCCAAGGCCAGGGACTGCACCACAGCTGGACAAGTGATTTGCTAAGTTCCCCATCATTGCCTTAACTTGTAGTGTGAGCTGCTTCTAGATGCTGAATGGCAGGATATGGTTACATATATAACTTCAGAGAGAGAGAGAGAGAGAGAGAGAGAGAGAGAGAGAGAGAGAGAGAGAGCAGGAATCTTATTTATAAAAACATGGTAAACAATGCTTTTTATGCCACAACTATGGAACTTTTGAGAAAAATCATGAATGTCATTAGGAAATGCCCCAACAAACCACAGGGTATGGCAGAAAAAGCTGTAAGAAGAGCTAAATGATCCTTTCTCTATGTTCTGCTTCATCATAACTGATAACATATGGCTCGTTAATGCAAAACACATGGCCCCTTTATATTGAAAGACACACAAAAATACATACTACATCTTTAATATGAGGAACTTAGCTATAGGCAAAGGTTATAAATACAGAGATGAGTGAAATATCATGGCCAGACATCTAGTCAGTATGCCACAGAAGAGTACTGACTAGATCTGGTGCTAGCCTTGCCACCAGTGAACCCTATATTCTTACAAACCACTAACTACTTTGGACCACAGGTTTGCACTTAGTGAAAGGAAAGGGTTTGACTATATAATTGCAGAAGTCTCTTTCCAAGACTTTGAAATCTTGTAGGATTTGACAGTATAATTGCTAACATTCCTCTCCAAGGGTTCTGCAGTAATCTCTAGGTGCCTGTGAGATAATTGCAAAAGAAAATTTGAAAGGCATCTCAAAGCTCAGAAGTCTAAAGTATGGGCTATGTTAAGAAATAGTAAAGAAACAGTAATGTCTGACTGAGGAGGGGTATCTTCAGGAAGAGGGAGTAGAGAAGGGATGGAGGTGGAGCTAAGTAAAAATGCACCAGAACTTCCTGGTGCTCCTCATCCAGTGAAGAGCAAACTTTCTCCCTGATGTAAAGAGGAGTGCTCACCTAAGAACTATGTCAGGATGCAAAGGCATGTTAAGGTCTATGCTGGAAAAATCACACAATATCTAGTTTCTGTCTTTTCTCTTTTTATTGCTCAATATCTGGATCAACTTATTGTTCTGTCTACCTCATCCATGGCTCCTCCCCTTTCCTCTCTATGCATTTAGCATCCCTCATCCTTCCCCTCACCCTTTATGATCCAGTGAACATGCTGAACCCAGCCCTAAGTATCACGAATTCCAAAGGTATATAATGGATTTACCAGAAAGAAGTCTTCCAGAGGGGTGTGTGTGTGTATGTGTGTGTGTGTGTGTGTGTGTGTGTGTGTGTGTGTGTGTATGTATGTATATAAGTGTAACTGTATGTATTTATTTATTTATTTACATATTTCCATAATAATATGGAGGAGAAGTAAGTTCAACAGAAGAAAAGTGTCTGAAGACTGGTGTTCTACAAAGTATGATGAAACCAGCAATATCTGCATATTCTGGGATCTGGTCAGAAATGCAGATTTTTACACCTATCACAGATCTAGTACTAGGCTCAGAGCCTGAACCTTAACAAACTCTAGTTACTTTGTACATTAATTTTAGAGACACACTAAAGCTTGCCAACAGTATCTCTTTTTATATATAGCTTATCTTTTTTTAATGTGCCTCAACTACAGAGTATATGGGCCTCACTTGTGATCTACAACTGATTCTACGTGAAAGAAATAGACCAAGAGTTGTACTTTTATGTATATCAGAGTAGATTCAAAGCCTAAGAATGAGCTATTTATACACACACACAGCACACCCTTAGGTGAGCCACACCAATAAGGGAATTTAAGGTAAAGGGCTGTCT
Organism: Sigmodon hispidus; assembly: GCA_004025045.1. Taxonomy (NCBI): domain Eukaryota; kingdom Metazoa; phylum Chordata; class Mammalia; order Rodentia; family Cricetidae; genus Sigmodon; species Sigmodon hispidus. The sequence continues at coordinate 115,338 of PVIH01001332.1, forward strand.
GCAAGGGAAATGTCATTTTTCATCAGGTTTGCAAAAAAGGGAGCACCTAGAGGGCTTCCACCAGCAGATATGATAATGACAAGGTACTGATAGACCCACTGAGATCCAATTGTTAGCTCTAAACTCCTCAAAAGTTAACTCTAAGGTCTCAATCCAAGCTTTATTGCCAACTCATACACCATATCCTGGTCTGTGGCATTCTCACAGCCAAAAATATCTGTCCTCACTATACATTCTTTCTTATCTTTAAAAGATTCTTAGTACTTCCTCACCTATGGCATCAAACCAGGCAAAAAAAAAGTTACCTTTTGATAAGTATATCAAAATCAACAGCAAACCAGAATTCAGTTCAAAAATAGATCCAAGAAGAATCATGAGCTTGTTGCCTTGGCCAAGTAAAGCCTCTCAAGGACTATAACTAGAAGGAACGGGACCACTTAGCAGCCAGGGTTCCAGATGTGTTTGTGTTCAAATCTTTTTCTTTATCTTCTTTTAGAAAAAAGATTTAACACTATTCATTACTAAGCAATCACGACATGCAAAACATGGTCTTGTTTAAACCTTTTAACAGTAGCCTGGGGGTATCTTCTTTTTATATTTGAGACAATGAAGGGCCAGTGAGATGGCTATGTGGAGAAAACATTTATCAAACAAGCTTAATGATTTAAGTTCAATCCCCAGAACCCAGTGTGGAAAAGATAAAAGACTCCTGAAAGTTGTTGTCTGACCACATATATACTGTCACACACACACACACACACACACACACACACACACACACACATTCATCTGCTCTAATATAATAAATAAAATTAAAATTATGCCTAAGACAGTTGAAACTTCGCTAGATAAAATGAGCTTCCCAAAGTTAGTTTTGTTAAATGTACACACTTAATGTCAATTTGGAGGAGAATCTTATCCTGCTGGTGAACTCATCTCCATGCCTGATTCTTTGGCAACAATGTAATTCATGGTCTCCTTAAAGGCCCTTTACAGTAAGTCATATTGCTAGTTGATATTTGCTTATAAGATGAAAATTAATTAACTTGGCTGTTTACAAGAAATGTAGTTACTTGAGAAACTTTTGCAAACATATGTACTGTGCTCCTGCCCCTGATAAACTTATCTTGTGTATCCACTTCATTCCCACACGTTGGCATGAGATGCCCAATCTTGCTTCTCTGCCTTTCTTTTTAAACCCAAATGTCTTTTCTTCTTCTAATTTATTTATGTCATGTCTCAAGTATTTCCTACTTTGACCTAGAAATGTACTGATCATCACGTTGCTCCATCTTTAGATTTCTGTTGCCAATGGCAACCTTGAATTACAAGATCCAATATAAGCTGAATGGCACTAGGGATGTCTATAATTTTGAACTTTATTTCACAGTCACTGGCCCTGCTTGTCTGTATGGCTCCCTCCTGGGTTATGAGGGAATCCCAAGTATCTGAATTTAATATTCTCTGCTGAATCCTCACAGACTACAACAATTGCTGCACAGTTAGTTTCAATTTAAGCTTACTGGCACTGGGTTTCTTATTCAAATTACTAATTTGGATTTGAAAGCTGTACTCAGTTTTGGTTGTTTTCTGATTTCCAATTTTCTTGGCAAATATTTTTCTTCCATAGGCACCATAAATCATTTTAGCTGCTTTGTCTATACTTCTTTTGCTATTCTCCTCTTTAGAGCAGAGACCTCTGACCTTTCACAGGGCTTCTCACTCATCCTGATAAAACACAGAAGCCTGATCCTATCTGATGGAGACTGACTCTACCCAGGGAGCCTCTTACTGTAGAGGGCTTTTGTTATTTTTAATGACTTAGTAACTGTTTATATATATATATTCAATTCTAAACAAGAAGTTAAGTAAATGTTTTGTCCTGTTTTATTGTTTTTCAGTGGTTAGATACAAAAGAAATTTCTCATGAACTCAGCCATATTTATTCCAAGTCTCACGATGACTTATTCTAAGAAAATTGACAGGAAAACAAGAAACTAGAGTGGTTTAGGCACACTTTAACAGGGAACTATTCTTAGTTGGTTATATTCTGAGAATAAAAAGAATCCCAAAAAACTTCGAATGTTACTTTGCAATTTTAGTTATAATAGTGAACCTTCTGCATAGTGACATAAAGCATGGAGGTAAATACAATAATACTACCAGAGTAAAAAAAAATGATTAAATCAGGAAGAAACTATAATATTATATTTAAAATTGAAGCTAGACGTGATGATGTACGCTTGCAATGCCAACACATAGGGAGCTGAAACCACAGAAAGAACACAGGTTCACACTCAGCCTGAAGTCACAGGGAACTCCAAGCCTGCCTGGACTGAATAGCATGGCTTTATCTCAAAAACAAAAGCAAACAAAGACATTTGAAATACTAGTATTACCAATGACTTTTAAAAATGCATTTCTTTACCACTTAGTGAGGTTGCCTGGTGCAGGGAACATACAACAGTGTCTGGGTATCTAACATACACACACACACACACACACACACACACACACACACACACACACATATACACAGAGGCAATTAAACACTCAAAAACCAAAAGTGACATTGTAACAGACCTCAAAGCCAGCCTGAAAGCCACTTCTCCCCAGACATTGGAGCTTAAACAAACAGGAGCATAAAATTGTAAGAACTGATTTGAATCCAAGGAATAATTTAAAAAAGAGTTATCTGCAGTTATTTCACACACACACACAGAGAGAGAGAGAGAAAGAGGGAGGGAGAGGGGGGGCAGAGAGGCAGAGATGGGGGAGAGAACAAGAAAAAGAAGAAAAATCACATAACTTTAAAAAATTATTATTCTCCCACCTTCTCATTCAGAAAAATGTAAAATTAAATGAAAAGAACAAAACCATTAACCTTTGTCTTGCTTTTGGGGGAGTACTTTAGTTCAGGATGAAAGTTGTTGGTGCACACTGGTGATTGTTTTGCTGTTTGAGACAAGGTCTTGTTCATTACAGAGGAATATCGACTAAATATGTTATCATTAGAAACCTCCATTTACCTCCAATGCATAGCAAAAATCTACCGATTATACTAAAAAGGCCTGGAGGAGACTTGTAAAGACATCTAGAATTTGACCTCTCACAGGACTGCCAACTGCAAGGACAAAATCAGGTCTTGGCAAAGTCAAGGTGCAGCAGTTACCAAATTATCTAGGTATTAAATAACATCATTGATGATAGAGCCAGCTGACCCAGGCACATGAAAACATGTAGTAATAGGAGTTAGAAGTAAACACCTGTGGAACATTCTTGCCAAATCAAATGTTTATAGATTTTGCTTAATGAAATCTAAAGTTACCTTCTGGTTTTCAAGAGCCAACTTCAATGACACTGCAAGCAGCTAACCATACAAACTCAGAATCTGGGTTTAGTAAGAAACGTAGAGGAGACTTCTAAAACTTAAGACAGTGATAGATACCTGAAATGCAGAAAAGCAGAAAGACATAATAAGCAAATATGATACTGAATTCTGGTCTACAAGTAAGCTAGAAAGGCTTGGGGAAAGATGATATTTGAAAAAAAATTGAATAACAATTAATAATTGCTATTTTCCTGAAAGTTTCAAAGAGCCTGCCGTTATGTAAGAAAATGTCTAAAACAGTTTCAAATGATTCAGCAGATATAGAGAAAGATAGTATGAAATGCATGCTTATTATAAGAACAAATGGTTAAAGTAAGATTGTTGGTGAAGGTTAACATCAGGGTGTACTGTTGGGGTGGCCATTATTTATTTATTTTCCCCTATAAACAGTCAACATCATAATGCTTTAAACATCCTTACTCTCGTGCCTGTGAGCTGGATTACCAAAGATAGACTCCCCAATCAAAGACTATGTATGTTGTTCTTCCTTCCTTTGGTCACTTTCTTTTTGTTTTAAAATAGTTTTTAGAATCTTTTTTAAAAAATACAAATAGATACTTGAAACACAAAATAAGTACATGTTGTCTTCTGGGGAACAGGGACAGCTTTGGACAATGCGGCCTTAGTACTTTATCCAGACTAATCTGGACCTCATGCCCTGGTGACCCGCTAGCTTATGTCTGGGAATAGCAGAGATGACAGCACCAGCTTCTGCTACCACACAGTTAATGCTGTCTGCCTGGCACATAACTGCAGACCACTTGGAGCCTAAGAAGCTGATAGCTTCTCATGCAGGATACAGGAAAAACCAGTTTCTTAGGATCTGCCCAGCCTCACTTAGAGGTCATTGTTGCACACAAATCAGAGGAAGAAAGAAAGGGCTGTGGAATGAAGACGGCATCAGAGCTGTCACCTAGGATTGCCGCCATCTCAGTCATGTCTGAGGAGAGCACAGACCCGAGTGTTTAGTCCTCAGGTTAATGCAGAATCTAAGTGAAGGGAAACTGCCCTGCTGTGGGCTTTGGAGCTCACTCTGTCTTCCAATGTGACACACCAGTAGCTGCTTTCAAAGCTCATCACTGCACCTGTGGGGATTCGGCACCTGCTACCTCAAGGAACCCCTGAGAGCAGCACCCTTAATGGGAAGTGGACAGACCTGTTTTCCTTCTTAGTAGATTACTACTCAGCATTGGAAAATGTCCTCAGACTGATAAATATTATTTTACTTGATTGCTGATAATAAAAAAAAAAATCCGAAACTCTCCCAAGAAATTTTCAGTTTCTGTTTTCTCTTGAAAAAACAGAATCTTAGAAGCCTCAGCTGGAACCGAGTTGCTGGCTCTACCTTTGGTTGGCACCAGCCTCTCCCACCAGCCCCATCTCTCCTCCTTCCCCTTAAACAGCATGCTTCCTTCACTGCCTCACTTTCTTGGTAATCAACAGCCCTGGAGCTGCACTAGCTCCCATTAGACCAGGCTTTCTGGGAATAACTCCAGAAATTCACCTGCATACTTTTTTATACTTTCTTGCAATGAACAAATCATTAGTTGGAAAGGAAAAGTCTCTAACTTGACATCTAATAGTAAATACAATTTTGAAAATAGTTTATTAATAATTGAATGACTTTTCTAAAGAAAGGCTTATATGACATTTCATCAAACTTGTGAGGCAGTGACCTAGTTTAGAATGCAAAAAAAAAAAAAAAAATCTGCTTCTACCTTGTGATAAAAGGAAAAGTCCAAGATAGTTATGACTTAGCTACAATTAGGTCAACAATTACAGATTGTTAAGCATCATTATTAAAATTATCAAAATTAAAGCTTTACAGGAATCAGATTACCAACATCCTTACAAAGTGTTGGCTGATTATTTGATATTTTTTCTTTTAAATAATGATTACTGTTATAATTATGAGTCATTTTTGAAATGCCTTGATGTCTTATACCAACATCTTAAGAGATCTGCTTGGTCAGATCTAACACACGCATGATTGAAGATCTGACCATCAACCCTAAATAAGAACGCCTATCTTCTGAGTCCACAGCACAGAATCCTCTTCGTTTGCTAGGAAATGAAACTAATCACATGTGCTGAATTAAAGACTGTGAACTGATGGAGATGATTGGTAGTACATTGGACCAGCCATCCGGGTGGGACATCATTCCTGTAAACAATTGAGCTGCCACATGAACCATATTTCTTCTGAGTTATTGCAACAGTGGAGGTTCAAAGAACTATTGCCTTCTTGTCTCTAATGCTGCAGTGATTTTTGTAAGCCAGACAAAGAATGCTGGGCTGTGTTCGTGGTATCCTTTCTCCATCATAATCCTGTGCATTTAGGGGCTGTGAGCATCCTTCTTCACTAGTCCAGTAGATTTCTCTTTCTTGCTCTCTCCATATATAACATATATGTATATATGATGCAAATATCATATATACACACACATAAATATCTTGTATTTTCTTTGAGAGAGGAGAAAGTTGATTTTGAATATTCAGTTTAAACCAGTTTTTTTTCAGACTCCAATGAATATATGTGTTGAAGGGGATCATTCACCAAGTTCTAGAATTCATTAGATGCCACTCTTCTGGTCCATTGCTTTTTATAAATCATAACGATTTTTATTTGGAAAGGCAATGCATTGTGTAAACCATGAGTGCAACACTCCAGGAAGGCCTGTTCCATACTCTAATCACACAAATTAACCTTTCTGCAATAAAATACCTAGGGGAGAGCACAGAAGAAGACTACACAAAGGGCAAAAATGGCCCTGTAGCTGTTAGTCTTGATGACCAGGACAGATTTACCAAAATTGTTTTGAAATTGTCAGATTTCAAAACTTTTGGGAGGCTTAGAGTTGCAGAGATGATTACACATTGTTACACAAAGAGTTAAGACTGTTAGATATTAGCTATTTGAAAAGACGGTCAGACCCACAAGGACAGACATCCTGAGGATTGACTTCACCATGGAAATGTCCAAGAGTCAAGGCCAAGCCCTTCAGACTTCACTAGTTGCTACAGATGGAAGATAAACAGCCAAGATGTGGCAAAAGCAGAAGTGGGGGATTAGAAGAGATGATAATCAGTATATCTAACTTGAGCCAGCTGTATTGACTTTATGCAGAACAGCAGGGAATGCAAAAGCTAGGCCCACCCACACCTCCCAAATGAAAACCAAGGTCAAGCCTCCATGGGATCTGTGCACATTAAAAGGCTGACAAGCATTTGAATCATTTTCAGATTTTTAATGACTTTCTGGATTTTATTTGAATGTTTTTGCTTTTCAAATTCACCATGTTGGGCTGGAGAGATGGCTCAGAGGTCAAATTCACCATGTAGCTCAGGTTTGTCTCATACCCTTGGTGATCCTCCTGCCTCAACCTCCCAGGTGTCACTAAGAAGGGTTGCCTCAAGGCTAATAAGGGCAGCAAAGGAGCATTGTCTTCAGAACATATGATGTTTTAAACATGGAAGTATTTTTTAGGGGCAGACAACAGAGATTTCCTAGTAAGCAGCCCTCCCTGGTCTGAGCACCCCTGCTTCACTTCTGTGTAAGAAACATGCTTTTACAACCACTTTCTAACAAACACAGCTGCCTAAGTCTGTATGTGAAGAAAGGCTTCCTTGACATTAAATAGGTCTTCCAATGTTCTCAGGCATAAAACAGATACGGTAGAAGACATTTAAAAGGTAACTGTAACAGTTTAAAAGACAAATAATAATTGAAGTAAACAAAAAAAATAAGGAAGCAATAAAAAGAAGTCTTAGCAAATGTTAACATTGTACATGAGTAGTGTTCATTTGAAAAATACTAATCAGGCTTCTCTTTAAATGCTTTAACGGGCTTGAGGTATAGATGAGTGGGAGAAGGTTTGCTTAGCATATATGAGGTCCTGCAAAAAAAAAAAAAAAGAAAAAAAAAGAAAAAGAAAGAAAGAAAGAAAGAAAATACTGTCTTAGCTTCTCATTCAAACTGAAGTCCTGCCCTTAAAGTTCACATGGACTCTCCAGCCACCTCAGCCCCATTCTTGACAATTCTTGCTGTTGACATTACTCAATCCCTAAGTGTAAGAATTTCACTCATTATACACTGCTTCTGTACCAAATGTATGTGAGTGTGTTTATAGCTGGATTTGTCTTAGTCTTGTTACCCCAAGTGTGACCAGAATTTGATTTCCAATTGTGAATGAATGGTATGTCCTACTAACCTGTTTTTCATCTTCACTGCAGATGGCCACCAAATGGCATCATAAATCCATATATTCTCTCTGGGCCCTCACACATCTACATGAAATAGTTTCTGTATGGGTGGGAAATAGAAACAACCTCACACCTTGTCCTGTCTTGATGTCTCAGCTGCAGATGGGGCTGGAGCAGGAATACCAAGACAAGTTCAAAAGACTGCCGCTGGAGATTCTGGAGTTTGTACAGGAGGCCATGAAAGGAAAGATCACTGAAGACAGCAATCATGGTTCTGCCCCTCTCTCCCTGGCCTCAGACCCTGGAAAGGTGAACCATAAGTCTCCCACGAGCGAGGAAGTGGAAGGAGAGAACCCGACCCCAGGAAGAGAATTTGATACTCCTCTGTGATGTTCCTGCCCAGGCTGTCCAAATATGCACAGCTGCTTCAGCTCCAGCAGACTCCAATGACAAAGATCACTGCCCAGGGCCATCTTCCTGAGAAGCATCCCTTTGCCTGAAATCCACACCAAAGCAAGAGTTTCAGAAGGATCTGTGCAGAGGTCCCAAACCCCAGTTCTATGTGTCATGTGGAAACTATTGCCAGTCTAGAGAGAAGGGTGCATGTATGCAGGATTTTTCTTTTCTTTCCAATAGTAAATTAAAAGCAAGGCAGCTCCCAGGCTCCATGGAACATGTAATGAAGGACAATGTCTTCTTTGAAGAGAACTCGAGCTCATGTCTTCATCTGAAGCTCTGGTGTAAAGTATTTCAAAGTAATAGCAGTAGTTTGAGAAGCATAGCGCCATTTAACACTATGGAACATCCCACTTTGATCATCATTTCCCTAACTGCCCCGCAGTTCCATGTTTTCCATGTTTTTCAAGTTAACATGTATATTAAATTGTTTCATCTTTTGCTTTGCAAGCACTGGTGGCTTGCAGTTTGCTAATTTATTTATCACAGAGGCATTTGTATTTGCTATTGACATGGCTTTATTAGATACCATAGTGACTCTTATAAGCTGGTTTCTTTTATATAAAAAAAACACTTGACTGTATCATTGCCCAGTAAAGCCATTTAAACTATTATCAATATGGATTGTATATTTGGCTGCATACCTTTGAGTATCTATTGATTGTTGTCCTAACGTGATCAAACAGCTACAATGGGTCTATTCTGTTGAGTAAGAGTTGACTGATGTGCGTTAATCAGGATTTTAGCTAGACTGAACAGATTCAAGTGGGTTCTTCTGTTGTCAGATATTTTTTGTGGTTCATTTATTTTTACTGTAGAAATGGAGATAGAATATTTATCAAAATTCACATGTATAAATGATACACATTGTTTCCATGTATATATTACATGTATGCACCCAGCCATATAAGTGCACACACACACATACATAGGGCATGAGTGTACATGTATGTTTATTAATTGGCAGTGACTCAAATCTCTTCCATAAGATTTAAAAGCAAGTTCAGGGATACATGGGCAGAGAAGAAGTGGGTCAAATATATATGTTACATGGATATTAAATTATATGGAAATGCTAAGAATCAGTTTGTGGAGTCATTGATACAACTTAAGGTAAACATAGAATTTAGAATAATATAAATTTGCTAAAAATTGTAGGATCAAAATTAGATTTTAAGTATCAGGTTTTGAGGTTGTTTTAATAGTCAGAATATGCAAAAATGCATAGAAAACAGTGCAAATGTATTAATATTATCTTCAATAAATTTTAACTGATTAATTTCAATTTTATTCTAATAGTAATAAAGCTTTGGTTATATTTTAGTTTGTATTCTTGCTGCACTTAGTCATGTCTTTTTGAGTTTGTATTTTGTTTTAAAAATTTGTATCATGTTAAAGCTAATAAAAACATAATTAAAAGGTCTTAAGAAAACATAATTAAAAGGTCTTAAGAAATAATAATTATATAGAAAAATATGGTTTAGAGAGTGAGACAAAGAACATTAAAACCCAGCAATGACATGTTTGTGACTTCATTTTATTTTAAAGTGAACCTGTCTGGTTGTAATTTAGCAAAACATTTTACAATACAAAAACCAGTTGTGTCCTGAAATTTGTGTTTCAAGAATTTAATATTTTTATGGAAATGATTTTATTTAACTTTAAGCAATAACTAGGATCATAATTAAGTTTTAATCAAAATGAAGGCTTGCTTCGAACACCATGACAGTGTTTGATTAAACACACACACACACACACACACACACACACATCTAGTGAGACACAAGGGGAAAAATCACATCCCCTTTAGAAATGATTGTATTTTATCTGATGAATCATGAGTGTTAATTAGATACTTGCTAAAACTTACCTTCCACAGAAGAAAAAGCTTTTGTAACCCATACTACTTTTGCACTTTGAAGGAAAGGCATTACTCTGTGAGAATGGTCTAGGTGAGATGCTGCATTTTACAAACACAACTGTAGACTGTTGAAAACTGGAGAAGAATGAATCAATAACATCATTCATAACCAAACACAGTGGTGATTACTGCAGAACATTGGATTTCATCATAGTCCATAGAGTGACTGACATTGAATAACCTTGACTTTCAAATCATGTTTTGGTAGTTGGACTGCATTACCTTGGTGATTCTAGTCATTTTACAATGTTTTGTATTTGGTCATTTATTGTAATCACATTTTTATATCTGTACAGTGACACTTTTTGCAGTAGTGGGATAGTGTGTAACACTGTACATCTTGCATCATTGAAACTTCTACCATGATATTATCCATTAATAATATTAATATTACTTGAAAATAGACAAAGGTTAAAAAAAAAGGGTCTATATGATGTGCAGTTTTGTGCCTTTATGTATTTGCCTTGTTTTTTTGTTGAATGTGTGAAATTCTGTACTGTGGTTTTTCCTATAATAGAGAGTAGAGTCAAGCATTAAATTAGACTGTGTCCCTTATACTGTTAAACTATTGGGAATAATGTGGTTGGGCCATGTAAATTAGTGTTCAAAGTTCTAATGACATGCCATGTGTTTTGATTTTTAACATTTCAGTACCACCATACATTAATTAATTCTCCTGTAATAGAGAAGCAGCCGTTAATTAAGTTCCAAAAGACAGGGCCATTGCTTGCATTCCTTTGAATTTAATGTTGCCCTTGTGCACTGTGTTAATACTGTTTGTGATAGATTGAACTTTGTGACTTTTGCCTTTTAAAAAGAAAAAGAGTGGGCAAAGTATTTGACGCTCTTAAAATGTACATATTTGGGTTCTTCTATCTCAACTTATTTAAAATGCATAATTCACATTTTTGTAATCATTCTATGCAATTTTGTGGCATGATGTTTCTTCCACTTGTAATTTTATGTGCTTTCATCACAAATCCAAAGGAAACAATAAAAATTTCTTAACACAGTCCAACTGGACCTTCTTAGAGTCAGAGCCCACTTTATAGGGAGGAGAGTGAGAACAGACATAATGCCAGTCATCAGAGCATAATGCTCACACTACACAGCACACCAGTGCTCAGATAGACTAGACTCTGGTGCTATGCAGAGGGCATGGCTGTCACTGTGGTTGTCCCATCACCACCTTCCAGGAGTGGCACTGTCCTGGCTACTAACTCATGATGGAGTACCTTTTGCCTTCCTCTATCTATTCTTTCTTTCTTCCTTTCTTCTTAACCTAAGAAAGACAAAACAAATGTTTTTGACAAATCATAGAAATGAGGAGGACAGACATTGCACTTGCAAGTTTTTAATGAAATATATAGTTTGTAATATTGGTGTGAAAGGGAATTGCCATATAGATGCTCTGTCCATGTCACAAAGGCACCCCAGATATAGGTTACCAGTTATCTATTGCTGTGCTATAAGCAACTCCAAATGATCTCTTGTCTGTCATAGATTTAGGGGACTGAGTCAGGAATTCAAATAGGGCAAAGTTGAGAATGGCCTGCCTCTGTCTATCTGCAATGCCTTTGAGACTTTAGACACTCATGTATGGGTTCATCAGCTAGAAGACCATCTGGGGCTCTGGGATAGAACACCATAGTGTCTTTACTGTAGCCTGGGCTTTTTCACATGAGGTACCTGGAATTCAAAGGTAAGCCTTCTGAGACATCAATGGAAGGAATAGTGAACATCATGACCAAACATGAAAGTCACGTGTTGTGCATATAGTGCTCATTGGTGTGAGTTTTGCACATGACAGTAAATATACACTATCAAGGCCACACACTTGAGTTTATTTAAGAGAGAATTCCCAGGCAGGTGGAGTAGGACAGAAGTCAGGGGACAGAGAAAAGGATCAGAGCATGTGCATGCAGTCTCTTTTAAGGGAAGGGGCGTGGACGGGTATGCATCATGGGTCCTGGGAGGTGCTTCCATACACAGTGCCCAGGGTTTATGCAGCCACGCCCAGAGGCATGCCTCCGTACAAGGTGCATCCCACTTGAGCCGAGTTGGCTCATCTACGTGGAATGCCAGGAATCCTTACAATTAATACTGACACAAGATTGTCCCCGTATTCATAGGGAGGAACCAATGCAGACATGTGTCCATGTGTCTATAGTTTTCATCATTGAAGAACATAAGGGTTATAAAACACTATAAATACACAACTATCTTTAGCAAACACAGTGTATACGTGCAGTGTGCACCCAAAAGAATTCCTGCCACTCTAATGGCCATTCCAACTTTTTTGTTTTCTTCATCAGTTAAAAAAAAAAAAAAACATTACTTGAGTTGCCAAAGACAGACATTGACATTAATGATTTGTTTGTATTGTTGTATTGTTTGATTTTTTTTTTTTTTTGAGGGAGAACTTCATGTATCGTAGGATGTCCAACCTCACTATGTAAGGGAAGATAGCCTGGATTGTTTCATCATCCTGTCACCACCTCCTAAGTGCTAGGATTATAGAGCTGTGCCACCACACCCTATATAGTGCAAAAGATCAAAGCCAGGGCTTTGTGTATGGTAAGCAGGCATTACCAACTTAGCTACATTTCTACACCTCAATATTATTTTTAATGCTACCTTCTCCCTTATCTTTTTTCCCACAAAGTACAAACTCAGGTCAGTCAGTTTTGACCCCATGATAACTCAAGTTTATTTGATTTCTGTCATTGTACCCATCATTGAATGGAAGCCACCATCACCTCCCACCTGCCCAAATTTGCAGTTTCTCATCAGGTATGTAACCTTTCCCAGTAGTACAGCTAGAGTAGAAATGTCAAAGTCCAAGAATAAGGAAAGTCTTTAAATGCCACCAGGTGTCCCCAGGATAAAGACTGGTCCCTTAGTAAGTGTCTGAGATCTTAAACAAGGTGTTTCCAGCAGACATCTCTAGTTAGTACAATGTCTTATGCATCTCTTTCTAGCCTAATTCACTGCTTTTCTTGGTGGGCTCCCAATGCTCTTTCCTGGATTTCTAGACTATTTCCTTATTTCTCTTTCCCTTAAATGCCTCTTTCAAGAAGATGCCATGCCTCACAAGTCAATTCCTCCACTCACCACAATGTGCTCTGTGGATGGATATTTTATTTGTGTGTATATCTTCATTTGTTCATTTAGCTTTATCAAAAAAGATGGAAGAAAAGCAAACAACTCTAGTACAATTCAAAATACCAAGTGCCATCCACTCAAATCTCAATTGTTAGGCATTCCTTGAGTTTTCTGTGTATGAAAATACAACCAACAAAAAAGACTGAAAATTGTGTCACAGTTATGTCCCTGTTTTAGTTTCTTGTCAGCAAGCAAAAGCAATGCCAATTCCATGGTGTTGTTGAGTCAAGTGGCCAACCCTAAACACAAAAAATGGAAGGAGGTCAGTCTCTGTTTATTAGGTTTTGAGACACTGGTGGAATAAAATGATTCTGATTTTGGATCTCAGGGATACCAGCTAACTTCTATGTTTCAAGAAAAAAATTCAGGAGCCTGACTCTCTCCTTTATTTCTTTCCTTTATTGAAAATAGATTGTTCACTTAATATATCCTGATCATGATTTCTCCTCCCTTTACTTGGCTTAGTTCGTGCCCACTTCTGTATCATTAGAAAAGAATGAGCTTTTAAGACATAATAACAAAATGTAACAAAATGAAGTATAATAAAATATAACAAAAAAAAAAAAACCTTCACATCAAATTTGGGCAAGACAAACAAAACAGAAACAAAAGAACCCAAGAGAAGGCACAAGAATCAGAGACCCACTCATTTACACACTCAAAAAATCACATAAAAGCACCAAGGTGGGAGCCATAGTAGATATGAAGAAGACATGGTGCAGATCTGTGCAGATCCTGTGCCTGCTGCTTAAGTCTCTGTACGTTCATATCAGTTCTGCTCATGTTGATTTAGAGGGCCTTGTCTTGGTGTTCTCTATTCCCTCTGGCTCCTATGCTCCTATATTTTGTTCCTCTCTCTCTCTCTCTCTCTCTCTCTCTCTCTCTCTCTCTCTCTCTCTCTCTCTCTCTCTCTCTCTCTCTCTCTCTCTCTCTCTGCATATTGCCTGGCTGCGAATCTCTGTATTTGTTCCCATCTGCTGCAGGAAGAAGTTTCTTTGGTGATGGCTGAGTAAGGCACTGATCTGTGAGTATAGCAAAATATCATTAGGAATCACTTTATCACAACTTTTTTTTCTTTGAAGACCAGTGATATTTATTAAGTTTTCCTCTAGGTCCCTGGGATATCTAATCTCTGGTTCTTAGTTACCCAAACAGTGTTAAATATGGGTTCTATCTCATGGAGTGGGCCTTAAATCAAATCAGATATTGGTTGGTTAACACCATTGTAGATCAAAGGGTCTGTGGCTGTTCTGGTATTTGCATTTCTATTTTTGTAGCATGCAGAGTACCTTCCTGTACCAAAACCACTAGAACTTAGGGGAGAGGCTCTATGTAGTCACCAGCTAGACTTTTCCTTGTTCAATGAGTTGTATAGGTGTTGTATTCAGCAATGGGGCCTTGTCAGTTTGTGGAGACCAACCAATTGTCTTTGCAACATCCTAGATTGTTTGAGTGACTCCACTGGCAAACGACTCAATTAGATGTAACCCAACCCTGGTAATAGAAGCTTTATTTGCTGACAAGAGAGGGCCAGCTGATACTTTGTCTCCCTCATTATTCAGCTATTTCATTTAGATTTTTATATATGTGTATATTTTAGAAACCTTCTACTTGATTAGGTTTTCATGTTATCCCTCAGATGCCCCTTAATTTTGGTTATGTCTTTCTGAATTATCTCCTTCAACCTCCTCTTCCCATCCCTTACCCTTACCACTTGATCTTCCTATTCCAGTCTCTCCCCATCCCAACCATTCATCCATAATTACTTATTCTATTTTTTTCTAATGAGGTCTGTCTGTACCCTGTAGTCCCTTACTTTGTACCTACCCTTTGTTATTGGAACTTAGTTATCATTAACTTAACAACTAATAATCACATAATAAGCAAATACATACTACATTTGTTTTTCTTGGTCTGAGATTCCTCATTCAGGATTATTCGTCTAGTTCCCATCCATTTGCCTGCAAATTTCATGATATCATTTTTAACTGCTGATTAATAATGTATTGTGTAAATGTACCACCTTCTTCATCCATTCTTCTGTTAAGGAACATCTAGGTTGCTTCCAATTTCTGGCTATTATGAATACAACAGTAATGAACATCATTGAGCAAATAAATGTTTTTGTTGTAGGATAAAGCATACTATTGGGTATATGCCCAATAGTGGCATAACTGGATCTTGAGGTAGATCAATGACCATCTTCCTGGAGAACCACTACACTGATTTTCATAGTGACTATACAAGTTTGCACCCCCACCAGCAATGGATGAGTGGTACCCCTACTCCACTACATCCTCACCAGCATGAGTACTTGTTTAACTGATCAAACCAATTCTGAACAGTGTAAGAAGAAGTATCAAACTACTTTCTCTGATGAATAAAAAATGTTGAACATTTCTTTAACTGTTCCTCAGCCATTTGAGTTTCTTCATTTGAGATTTTTCTGCTTAAGCCTGTGCTGCATTTCTTTTTTCAATTCAGTTGCTTGTTTTCTTGTTACTCAGTCTTTTGAGTTCTTTATATATTTTGGATATAAGTCCTCTGTTAAATGTGGAGTTGACATAAATTTCTTTTTCCATTCTGTAGATAGCTGGTTTTTCTGAATGGCAACATCCTTTGCAATGCAGAAGCTTTTCAGTTTTCCTAGGACCCATTATTAATTGTTGATCTCAGTACCTTCACTATCTATGTGTTAGTCAGAAAGTCTTTTCCTGTGATAATGAATTCAGTGCTATTTCCCACTTTCCCTTCTATCAGGTTCAGTGTAATTGGTCTTACTTTGAGGTCTTTGATCCATTTGGAGTTAAGTTTTGTGCAGGGTGATGAGTATGAATCTACATCAATTCTTCTACATGTAGCTATCCAGTTTGACTAGCATCATTTCTTGAAGATACTATCTTTTTTCAAGTGTGTATGTCTGTATTATTTATTTAAAAAATAAACAAAATAGATGCCCATAGGTGTATGGATTCATGTCTCAATCTTCAACTCGAGTCCATTGATCTACATGTCTTTTGTGCCAATACCATGGTTTTTTTTTTTATTAATTACTATAGCTTTGTAGTATATCTTGAAAAGGAGAATGGGTGTTATGACCAGCAGTTTTTTGTTTTTTATTTTTTTCTTTCCAGAATTGATTTTAGATATCCTCTCTCTCTCTCTCTCTCTCTCTCTCTCTCTCTCTCTCTCTCTCTCTCTCTCTCTCTCTTTCCATATGAGGTTGAAAATTGTCTTTTCAAGATATGTGAAGAATTGTGTTGGAATTTTGATGGATTTTACATTGAATCTGTAGAGAGGTTTTAATAGAATGACCATTTTTACTATATTCATCCTACTTATCCATAAGCATTGCAAATCTTTCTCAAATCTTCTTCAATTTCTGTCTTCAGTGACTTAAAGATCTCATCATAACAGCCCTTCATTGCTTAGTTAAAGTTACTTCAAGATATTTTACATTTTTTGGGACTGTTGTGTAAGGTATTTTTTTCCCTGATTTGTTTCTCAGTCTGTCATTTGTACATAAAAAGGCTACTAAGTTTTATGAGTTAATTTTGTATCCAACTACTTATCTAAAAGTGTTTACCAGCTGTGTAAAAGTTTTCTGGTGGAATTTTTGAGGGTCATTCATATATACTATCATATCATCTGCAGATAAAGATAGTTTGCTTTCTTCCCTTCCAATTTGTATCCTCCTGATCTCCTTCAGTTCTCATACTGCTCTAGCTAAGACCTCAAGTACTATATTGAATATCTATGCATAGAGTGGACAACCTTGTCTTATTCCTGATTTTAGTGGAATTGCTTTGAGTTTCTTTCCATTTAAGCTGATGATGGTTGTGGGCTTGCTGTAAACTGCCTTTATTATGTTGAAGAATGCCCCTTGCATTCCTAACCTCTCCAAAGCTTTTATCATGCAGCAGTATTTGATTCTGTCAAAAGTTAGGAGCCCTTCTTAACCATAGATATCATGTCCAATCACTTCTTCACCTTCTGAATAGTAACTTTTTAATAGTGTACTTACTGAGTATAACTCATGTACCATAAAGGTCACTGTTTCATAGCACACACTTCAGTGGATTTTTTAAAATGTAGTTGCCTAGCTTCTTATTAATCATTACTTCCTAACTCTAGAGAATTTTTTTTTGCCCCAAAAGAAATCTGATACCTATAAGCAATCTCTTACTATTTCTTCACTTTCTCTCCCAAGCCACTAGAGACCAATCTATTGTCTATCTCTGGATATTTCTTTTCTGAATACTTCATACAATTAGATTCTATATGTGAGTTTTAGTTTCTGGCTGCTTTCATTTAGCATAGAGATTTCATGGTTTTTATAAGTTTTAACATGTATCTAAGGCTTCATTATTTTAACATTTGAATAATATTTCATAAAGGGTACATATTAGCATTTTTAATTTTTGCTCTTACTCATGTGCATGTATGAATGTTTAACACATGAGTGTAGGTACATCAGATCCTCTAAAATACAAGGTATAGAAGGTTGCTAGCCTCCATTAGAGGTATATGCTGGGAACCTAAACCTATCAGCACAATTCGTAGTAACTAAAAGGTAGAAAGAAATCACCTGCCAATCAAGTGTGAAAGAAGAAAATATAAACCCAAGAGGCTGGAGAGATGGTCCTGCAGTTAAGAGCACATCCTGCTCTTCCAGAGGGCTGGTTGTATACTCAATGGTGGAAAAGCCATGGCAATGTGGTAATTCTATGTTTCAATATTTAGGATCTTCTAAGATCTATGAAGTTATGATTGCTTTCTCTTCTTGTTTTTTGTCTTTGGCATCAATACCACAGTTTCAGCATGACTAGAAACACCTCACAGAGGCTTTGATTTGCAACAAGTAACCGATGTTGTAAATTATGATAGTTTGAACATCTTTCAAGAAATGTCTTTTTAACCCTTTTGCCATTTTTAAATTGTGTTGATATTTATTTTAAATCTAAGTCCCTTTTCTTGATGTTTGACCCTAGCCTAAATTGTGCTTGCCTATCCCAAAAGCTCTCCCAGTAGATATCCTTCTTTGGACTGATAAAAGTGATGTAGACTCTTAAGAAAATTGTTCTGGTAATTTCCTTTTTCTTTTTCTATTCCTTGAAAATGTCATGCATGTACACTATATATCTTAATCACATCTACTCCTACACTCTCCTTCCTACTCCCCCGTATCCCCTCCCCAAAACATGTAACACATTTACCCTTAAAAACCAAACCACTGATTCCAATTAGTGCTGCCCTGGTGGACATGGATAAGGAGTCAGCTATTAGGGCATAAGCTGATTACCAGTGGCCACTGTCCTAAAGAAATTGACTCTGCATCTCCCAGTAGCCATCAACTGTCAACAGCTCCTCAGCAAAGAGTAGGGGCACAGGCCTGACTCTATATTTGGATTTTCCGCTGCCTTGATCACATGGTGATCTTTTGCAGATAACTACAACTGCTGTGAGTTTGTGTGTGAAGCACTCATGTCATGTCAAATGACAGATTTAACAATGCTCCTCCTCATCCATGATGTTCCCTGAGCCTTGAAGGGGATTGCTGGATACAGATGCGCCATCTATAGTAGAGCACTTCCAGCCATATTCTCAGCAAACAGGGCAGTCTCTGCATTAAACTCCACCCACTGGAAAAGGAAGCTTCTCTGATGAGGTTGACGATAGTATAAATCTGTGTATTTATAAAGTCATCATCTGTGTATTTTTAAACTAAATATCAAAAGTTTATTTCCCCAAATCTTTCTTTTTCTCTTAAAAACAAGGCCCACACTACCTGGTAAATTCACTATGATTTCATGTTTCCTACGGGAAGAATTTTTTTACAGACAACTGAATGGAAATATTGATTGAATGGCCTTTAAAAGTTAAAGTGCATTACATAACACATCATCCAATTTATACTGTCAAGAAATCCAAGCCAGCAATAAGAAATGTCCTAATATCAAAGAAAAAGAATCTTGACAATTAAACTATGATGCCTTGTCAAGAGTGCATCCTGCTTCAGAAAAGAAGCATCCGTGTTTCTTAGAATCAGGCAAACAACATAATTTCCTTCTTCTTTTCTATGAGTCAGTCATCTGGCTTTTGAGAACCTGAGCTGCACATGCATTTATTAAACCAACAGAAAGCCTGTCTCCAGTACCACTATATCCAAAGAAACATTGAGCCAAGACCAGGAAAATGGCTAATAAGAAGGAATAGCATCTCTACAAGAAATGCCAGATAGAATTTGACTCTTGCTAGAGTCTCTCAAAACTACTTCCTGCATTTCTTTCTCTTGATGGATGGAATCACCATCAACAAGAGCCTGCAGCCTCTCCTTTCCCGCAGTTCAGATTCATGTGGGCTTTTGTCTCCTTTGCCTTTATCTCTGGGTTTAGGCTCTTTTCTTTTGCCTTTTCAGCAATCCTATAAGCCCTCCAAGATGGTTGTTCTCTCTTTTCCAAATGTTCTAGTGTTGCCCAATTCAATCCCCCAAAGCTAAGGAGGTATCAGAAGAATCATCCTTCTACAAGAAGTTGCATCAAATGAACTATATACAGTTTCTCAACCATACATTTGGTTAACACACATAATAAACTATACTCCAAGCATGTTTTCTGGCATAGACTAGAGTGACGATTTCTTGGTGTTAAACATGTCTAGGTAAGTCTAGGTACTCTCTCAAATAAATCAACCTGTGTCTCTACCCCAGCACAACTTGGAAGAGGGAAAAGACAGCTGTCCTTTCATCAGAGAAACACCATTGCTATGCAGGTATGTGCTTGCATGTTGCACACCCACTTCAGACTCAGATGAAGGTCTTCAACATCAGCTCACACATATCTCTATCTTGCTAGAGTTGCTTCCCTAGCTGCTTCTTCCTTTCATACAGCAAAGGGCAACCCCCAAGGTTTTTAATCTAGAATAGTCAGTCCCACCAGGACATGGTTTATGAGTCCAAGTAGCCAATTTAAGAGATAAGTTTTATTTTTTTACTAACTCTGCAAAATGAAAAGCAACTATATTTATTCACTACAAAGTTTCTTAGAATCGCTCTTTATTTATCCCTTACTTTATGTAATTGAAAACATATGATTGTAAACATTTTCAAATTCCCAGTCAACTGACTCTGTTTTGTTTTTGTTTTTCATTCTAGTTTCTTAATGTGGGGGAAATATGAGGAAACCTGAGGAAAGACATTTTATTAAGCAAGTTTCTTGATGGGCAACAAGACTGGGTTCCGCTCTTCCCTTAAATGACTTGTAGCACATCTCTCACAGTTAACTGCCAAGACTTGGAGAATATGGTCACTAGTTATGGGTCTCTGTGAATGTGTTAGCTCCAGCACTTCTAATCCAGAGGAGGCCAACCTCCTCCAGGGAAGGAAAGGACCTCCTAAGGAGACGGAACATTTTATCTGGGAGTTTCTTCATCCTAACAGCCAACATCAAGAGTAGCTCATTGCATCTGTAAGCAGCAGGTCTCATGGTTTCTAAAACCACCTAGAAAGTAGAGAAGTGGGAATTATAGATCATCAACTGGTAAGCCTACAGCTGACCTTGTCCAGCTATGAGACTTCTCATTGAAGATAATTTCAGCTTGATTTACTTTCAGGAGATAGACTTAAACCTAGGAGACCTTGTATAGGATTTGGGATATTTGGGAGAGGCATTCTAAACAGATAAGACAGTGGAAGAAGGGTCCATGCCCCCAGTTTAGCACATATCCCAGGTTTAGAATATATTCTTCTGTTGAGGAAGCCTAACCAGAGGAAACCTAGACTGGAGCCTTCAAAGCATGGGCCTAAGGTAGGCATCCTCAATTTAAATCCAGGACAATATTTCCAACATAAGAAACTTTGCAGCCTTAAAATCTCAAACATTATACTGTTTTATCCCCAAATATTTCTCTACCTTAACTTTCATTAATTTAAAATGCTGTGTCTATTTTTCACACCTCAAGTATTGGAGTATCAAGATGGAGGGATGGAGATATGTAATCTGCTTCCCAGGCTTTTTCAGTCACAAGGATGATGCTCAGAGGGATGCAGAAAGCTCATGTGATGGGCACAAGGTTTAAATGGAGTGAGATGATGTGAAAATTTTTTTACCTTCATTACTGTGAAGTACACACACACACACACACACATACACACATTAGCATGATCCCAGAGAGGGCACACTCAGCATCGGCAAATGGTGGTGAGACAGCATCTCAAAATCCATGTATCCTGGTATGGCCTCAAAACAACAGAAAAACCTCAGTATTAATAGGACTAAGATAGAAGAAGCAGAAAGAAAGATTACATATAAGTGGACCAGGGTAGTGGCAAAGCAGGGTGATGGAGACCTGCATGAAAAGATGACATTAAAGACCAGAATGTGGACCTGAGGGGATTGCTCAGTGGTTAAGAGCACTGACTGCTCTTCCAGAGATCCCGATCTCAATTTCTTGCTAGCATATGGTGTCTCACAACCATCTGTGATGAGATCTCATGCCCTCTTCTGTCCTGTAGCCACATATGTGATAAATAAATAAATAGTGAGAATAACTAAATGAATAAATAAATATTTAAAAGAAGAGAGACCAGAATACCCTCTTCATACTGTACTTTGGCACTACTTAAGTCCCCTGGAAAAGATCAGGAACTAAAAATGATCTATTGAGGGGTTCTGTTATTTTACTTTTAGTAGATAAATATTCAAAATGAAATGCTTATTCTTATAGAATTAATTCACTTTCTTCCAAAAGACTTCTGAACTATTAAATATAATCCTTTATACTCCCAAGACCTGAGAAAACACTTCTCTGTGGAGGAAGGAAACACAGCCAGAAGAAGATGGACTGGGTCCTTGAGAGAATGGGCCTAAATTCCTACTTCCTAACCTATGGGCACTCCTCATACCTAAATCCAAAACAAGAATTTTTCCAATGTAAGAATCTCTATAGTTTTAAATGTCAAGCATTATAATGTTACCCTAAACATTTCTATGGCATTCAAAATAAAAGGTTTTTCCAGGGAGGGTCTATCATAAGAAAAAGCTTCCTAATGTCTCTCCACTGACCACTGATTTTCCTCATTAAAATGTTGGTCATTTCTTACTCAATTCCAAAATGTCTACCTTTTTTCCTTATAGGAACTGGTAATGCAAACTTATAATTGAAAATGTTGAGAAGATTGAGATAGGGCAATCATGAGGTCAAGGTCTGCCCAGGCAACTTAGTAAGACTGTGTCTCAAAATTAAACACTAAAATAAGGGCTGGGGCATAGTTCAGTAATGTTTTCCATGCTTATCACTCATAAGGCCCTTGACTTGAAAAACTCTCCTTTTAGCCTATAACAAAGACAGTGCTAGATATGATTACTTCTGCTTTCTCTATATCCTAACTTTGAACCTGTAGACAGCACCTTAACAGCTGTTGGACTCCAATGTACACAGTCTCTTAGATTTTCATTTTTATTTGTCTTATGTTCAAAATTGATGCTTTGGGGGTAGGCATACAGTATATAATCACAACACAAATTGGCCTCAGTTATTTGTTTGCAGACTTGCCAACTTTCCCCTTGGATTCCAGCCTGGTGATCACTCAGCATTGTGTTGTTTCTTCCTTTTCTTTTCTATTAAACATATTAATGGTTGTCTCTAAGTTACTCCATTTTTATTTGAAACATTTCAATCATTTCTCCCAAGAACACCTTTGTGAATATCCACACTAAACCCTGCAACTGGATAGCTTACACTCTTCATTGTCAATCTCCTGAGGAAAGTAGCTAATCAAAGTCTAAAAATGAAGTGGCCCATGTGTTATTTGGGGATACTTTGCAGCCTTGCTCATATACCTCAGCTGAAATAGCAATTAGGAAAATATCAGACAGAGATAGCAAAAAATTCCTATACACTGAAGACCTTCAAGTTGTCAAATGTATGTATGATATCCTTGTAAGTTAAATTTAGCACTGAGAGTTCCAGTTTCTCTCTGAGAAGTGTAAAAACTCATCTATCCTGACAGTTCCCTGTTGGCTGCACCTCTGAGAAGTCAATTATTCTCACCAAAGCCAATTTTAATTTATGCACCCTATATTGCTTCTGAATTTCTATGTGACTTTTAAATAGAAGATAGAATATCTACTTTAAGAAGTGTGCTTTTTTGGACAACGGCAATAGAAAATTCTGACCCTGAATCACAAAAAAATGTCCAAAAGAAACAAGGGTTTTTATCATATAGTACTCATTGAGATGTTCAAGACCAATTATTCTTCATCTACAGGGACTACAGTGACACTAGGCCCAGGCACAATGGATGGTAAGAAAGGTTAAATTAATTAACATGTGATCAGAGACAGACTGATGCCTTTGAAACTCAGACCCATGTCCACAGTGGAATTAGAGGTGAGCAGATTCCAGTTCCTGGGCTGCCTGTCCAGAGAATACCTCTCCAGGGGCCAGGGTAACCCCCAAGGTTCTGATCTCAGACTCTTGCTAGCAGACAGGCCCTAGGATTTAGCTGGGAGACCCCCCTAGCAACCCCTAACAGAAGGGACCTTCCACAACCGGGCCCTACTTCCAGGACAAACTGCATCATCAGAGATGGACTAATGTCTTTGAAACTCAGACCTGTGTCCAGAGTAAAATCAGAGATGAGTAGATTCCAGCTCCTGGGATGCCTGTCTGGAGAATCCCTCTCCAGGGCCAGGGTCACATCCAAGGTTCTGATCTCAGACTCTTGCTGGCAGACAGGCTCTAGGCTTTAGCTGGGTGGGGCCTTCCCCAATGACCCCTAACAAAAAGGACCTGCCACAGCTGGAAAAATCAGGCACACTTGAAACACAGAACTGTGTCCAGATCAGAGTCAGAGATCATGCAGACACCTTGCTCAGAGAAGACAGAAGACACAAAAGCCCTCTAGCCACAACTGACTAGGAGCTAACTAAGTGTGAACCACTGAAGCAATGGGCAAATGCCAGTGCAGGAATACATATAACAATATAAAGAACCAGGCAACATCAGAAGAAACTGCTGGTTCTACAACACCAAGACCTGAACAGAGCAATGAAGAGGAAATAGAGAGAAACAACAGCAAAAACACCTTTATGAAGATTATAAAAGCCTTAAAAGAGGATATAAAAAAATCCCCTTAAAAAATAGAAGAAAATACAAACAAAAAATTGAAAAAGATGAACAAATCCTTCAAAGAAAACCAGGAAAAGGCAAAGCAAAAAATGAAAGATACATTCCAAGAACTAAAAATTGAAATAGAAGCAATAAAAATGACACAAAATGAGGCAAAAATGGAAATAGAAAATCTGAAGAAAGGAGCTGGAACTACAGATACAAGCATAACCAACAGAATCCAAGAGATGGAAAAGAGAATCTCTGGAATGGAAGGCTTGATAGAAGAAATAGATACATCAGTCAAAGAAAACACTAAAACCCAAAAAGCCATAACACAAAATGTTCAGGAAATTTGGGACACCATGAAAAGATCTAACCTGAGAATAATAGGAATAAAAGAAAAGAAGAATACCAGCTCAAAGATACAGGTAATGTATTCAATAAAATCATAGAAGACAACTTTCCCAACCTAAAGAAGGAAATGCCTATAAAGATACAAGAAGCTTACAGAACACCAAATAGGTTTGACTTCAAAAAAAGTCTGCTCATCACGTAATAATCAAGCCACAAAACATACAGAACAGAGAAAAATTTTTAAGAGCTGCAAAAGGAAAGGGCCAACTTACTTATAAGGGCAGACCCATCACAATCACACCTGACTATTCAATGGAAAAAAATGAAAGCAAGAAGATTCTAGTCAGAAGTTATACAGACACTAAAGGAGCCTGGCTGCTAACCTAGACTACTATACCCGCCAAACTATCAATCACCATAGATGGAGTAAACAAGATATTTCATGACAAAGTCAAACTTAAACAATACCTACCCACAAATACCGCCCTTCACAAAGCATTAGAGGGAAAACTCCAACATAAGGATCCCAGATACACCCATGAAACTACAAACAATCAATAATCCCACAGAAGAAAAGCCTAAAGAAAGAAAATACATACAAGCGACCACCAAAAATAACAGGAAATATTAATCAGTGGTCACTAATATCCCTTAATATCAATGGACTCAATTCACCTATAAAAAGACACACATTAACACAACAGATAAAAAAAAAAAAAAAAACAGAAGCCATCCTTCTGTTGTATACCTCAACCTTAAAGACAGACACAGGCTCAGAGTAAAGGGTTGGGAAAAGATTTTCCAATCAAATGGCACTAGGAAATAAGCTGGTGTTGCCAACCTAATATCTAACAAAGTAGAATTCAAACTAAAACCAATTAAAAGAGACCAGAATGGACATTATTTATTCATTTCAAGAAAAATTGATCAAGATGAGATTTCAATCCTGAATATGTATGCCCCTAATATAAGGGCACCTAGCTATGTAAAAGAAATACTAATAAAGCTCAAATCCCATATCGATTCTGACACCCTAATAGTAGGAGACTTCAATAACCCACTTTCATCTTTGGATAGGTCAACCAGACATAGAATCAACAGAGAAGTAAGTCTAACAGAGGTTATGATGCAAATGGATTTAATAGATATTTACAAATGCTTCTACCCAAACACAAAGGAATATACATATTACTCAGCATCACATGGAACTTTTTCTAAAATTGACCACATACTTGGTCATAAAGCACATATCAATAAATACAAAAAATGGAAATAATCCCTTGTATCATATCAGACCACCATGGCTTAAAGTTAAAGTTCAAAAGCATCAACAAATCACAGAAAGCCTACCAACTCAGGGAAACTAAATATCACTCAACTAAACCACCTCTGGGTCAAGGAAGAAATTCAGAAAGAAATCAAACATTGTTGTGGAAATGTAAGCTTGTTCAGCCACTTTGGAATGCAGTATGGCAGTTTCTCAGAAAATTGAGAATCAATATCCCCAATGACCCAGCAATACCACTTCTGGGTGTATATCCTAAAGATGCACAGTTGCACTCCAAAGGTATTAGCTCAACTATGTTCATAGCAGTGTTATTTGTAATAGCAAGAACCTGTAAACAACCTAGATGCTCCTCAACTGAAGAATGGATTAACAAACTGTGGTATATCTACATAATGGAATACTACTCCACAGTAAGAAAAAACGATATCCTAAAATTTGCAGGCAAATGGATGGATTTGGAGAATATCCTCCTGAGCAAGGTATCACAAACCCAGAAAGATAGGCAGGGGATGTACTCACTCATTAGTGGACTCTAAACAACAAACAAACAAGAAAAAAGCAAAGCATGTCCAAGCTGCAAACCACTGAACAGCTTGGGATCAGAAACACCTTGGACTGATTCCTTGGATCCCACTCCCCCTAGAGGAACACCTGACTCAGTCTTGATGTTGGGGGGAGAAAACTGGATTTGCCAGGATTGGAGGCTGAATTAAGCAATATTGGGACCGTGGGACCTTGGGACTGCCTGCGTGCGGGAGGTGGGGGGAATGGGTAGTTGTGGAGAAGAGAGAATGACCCGATGTGGTGGGAGGGGAAAGGGACCTTGAATAAGGATATACAAGGATAGAAAGTGTGACTTCTTTGTACATAACCCTAAAGAAAAAAAAAAAAGAGGAAGAAATCAAAGTCTTCCTTGAATTTAACAAAAATGAATCCACAATGTACCCAAACTTGTGGGACACAATTAAAACAGTTTTAAGAGAAAAATTCATAGCACTAGATGCCTAAGAAAAACTTAAAGAAATATCACACTAAAGAACTAACAGCACAGCTGAAAGCCTTTGAACAATTAGAAGCAAACTCACCTAGAAGGATTAGATGTCAGGAAATAATCAAACTTAGAGCTGAAATCAATACAATTGAAACAAAAAGAACAATACAAAGAATCAATGAATCAAAGAGTTGGTTCTTTGAGAAAGCCAATAAGATAGATAAATCCTTATCCAAATTTACCAGAAAGCAGAGAGAAAGTATCCAAAACAACAATATCAGAAATGAAAAGGAGAGCATAACAACAGACTCCCATGAAATCCAGAGAATTATCAGGTCATACTCTGAAAATCTATACTCCACAAAAATGAAAAACCTAGAGGAAATGGACAGCTTTTTGGACAGGTATCATTTCCCAAAATTAAATCAAGATCAGATTAAATGCCTAAACAGACCTATAACCCTAAAGGAAATTGAAGCTGTCTTTAAAACCCTCCCAAGTAAAAAAAGCCCAGGTCCAGATGATTTCAGTGCAGAATTCTACCAGACATTCAAAGATGAGCTATTACCAATACTCCTCAAACTGTTTCACATAGTAGAAACTGAAGCAAAATTACTAAACTCTTTTTATGAGGCCACAATTACCCTAATATCCAAGCCACTCAAAGATACAACGAAGACAGAGAATTAGAGAGCAATTTCTCTGATGAATATTGATGCAAAAAACCTCAACAAAATTCTGGCAAACTGTATACAACAACATATAAAAAATATCATCCACCATGATCAAGTAGGCTTTATCCCAGAAATGCAGGGATGGTTCAACATATGAAAAACTGTAAATGTCATCCATCATATACACAAAGTAAAAGAACCCCACATGATTACATCCTTAGACACTGAAAAAGCCTTTGACAAAATCCAACACTCCTTTATGGTAAAAGTCTTGGAGACATCAGGAATACAGGGAAAATATATAAATATAATAAAGGCGATTTACAAGAACCTGACAGCCAACATCAAACTAAACAGAGAAATACTCAAAACAATTTCACTAAAATCAGGAACTAGACAAGACTGTCCTCTCTCCCCATTTTCTATTCAATATAATTCTGGAAATATTATCTAAAGCAATAAGAGAACACAAGTAGATGAAGGGAATACAAATTGGAAAAGAAGAAGTGAAACTTTCTCTATTTGTAGATGATATGATTGTATACATAAGTTATCCACAACATTCTACAAGGGAACGTCTACAGCTGATAAACACCTTCAGAAATGTAGCAGGATACAAGATTAACTCAAACTAACTGACCAGTAGTTGGCTCCTATGTGTCATGGCCCTCAGCTAGGACAGCCATGCTGGATCAAAGCACCCAGCCAACTCACTCTAAACTTGTAAGTACACATAAAGGATTATTGGTTTTAACAATAAGCTCTGGAGTGATTTGCAATAGACTAACTGGTATAACTTTTGACTATTAGTCTACTTGAGTGAGTTTTAGAAAATAGGAGTCTATGTAGGAAATCAGACACCTTCATTTCAAACTTACACTCTGCCATTAGCTTGCCATCCTACTATCTTCTTGTGGTGCCTTAGCTGTGAGAGTCTTCTAAGTTTTACTCTTTGATGTTATATTCTAATCTAGCATATATACATATATTCCTAAATGCTCTAATGATGAATAGAAGTTTATTCTTTTGTATAACTGAGAATTTACTGATTTTTCTAAAATATATATTTATACAAGGATTAAAAAATTCTGGAAAGTTGAGTTGATGTGTTGAAAAACCAAGTACAGAATAAAACAAGATAAGGACCTAAAACAGACCTACAAAAGAGACCCCTGAGCCTACCAGTCAGGGAAAGCCACACACAGGGAGTAAAGTGTAAATTTCATGCTCGTGTGGGTCCATTGGCCACATCCCTTCAGAGTGCTGATGTGAGAGGTTCTCTCTCTTATTCACAAATGGCATGTTTGTATTTGGTGGACAGGATACAAACAACCAGCAAAGAAAAGTCTAGTAGGAAAAAGCCTATTCCTACAGACGTCCTCAGTGAAAGGAAGGGTAGAGAGGCTCAAGATGACTGAACTCCACTGTATCCAGAAGTTTTTCTGTATTCCTCAGCTCCTTGGTCCCAAGTAAATGCACAGAGGCTTATATTAATCACAAACTATTTGGTCTCTGGCTCAGTCTTCTTTCTAGCTAGCTCTTGCATCTGAACTCAACCCATTTCTATTAATCTATGCATTACCACATTACTCATAGTTTACCTGTGTTTCATTACATCTTGCTCCCTGACAGCTGGCAGCATGTGCCCTGACTCTACCTTTTTTCTCCCCCTATCTCTCTGCTTGGATTTCCTGCCTGGCTGTACAGTCTTACCATTGGCCAAAACAGCTTCTTTGTTAACCAATGGAAGAGACACATATTCACAAGGTACAGAAAGACATTCCACATCATTCCACTTCTGGTCCTCTCTGCCTGAACTGATGCAAAGGATGGACTTGGGAGTGGAAGGATCACAGCATCTCACTGAGAAAGGAATAACTGGAACAGTATCTTCTCTCTAAGTCTGTTCTTGTCTCCATCTCTGCTCTGCTCTCCACCATCACCCCTTGTATGTGTTTACTCATTTGTTACTTGGGTTGCACTCATATTTTGGTTATATGCTTTTTTTTAAAATTCATTTTGTTTTGTTTCATTGTTTTTTTCTAGTGTTTTAGTTGTTTAGTTTCTCCTCAATTTTTTTTTGTTGTTGTTGTTTTGAGACAGGGTTTATCTATGTAGCTCTGGTTCTTCTCAAACTCACTTTGCAGACCAGGCTAGCCTCAAACTCAGAGATCCACCTGCCTCTGCCTCTCTAGTTGGGAAGATACTGGTATTGTTTTGCTAAATGGATATGATTCATCATCAAATTGCCACATAAATAGTTACGTTTATATTCATAGTTTAACATCAACCAGTGGTCTGGGCCAACTCTTTTTTAGACACATTATTTTTTATTGCTAAGATTTTTTAAACTTGTATTGATTTCTATTGACATAGAAACGGATGTCAATTTGATAGTTCCATACCTATAAACAGTATGTAATAATTAAACCCTAGCCCCCCTAATGGACTCCTCTTTTACATATGCCTCTCCAATTCCTCCTAACTATTATTATATACTCAAAAGATCTTTTCTTTTTATTTCCACTCTCTGAGGAAGGACAAACAAGATTTCTTTTCCTCTGTTTGGTTCATTTAACTTAACTTCCCCCACTTCCAATTTTCTTTTACACAAATAATAAAAATTATTTATGATGACTGAAACTTCCATTCATATTATAAATATTATATTTATATAAATATTCTATGTTGTATTTGCAGTGAGTAATGATAACTGCAAAGACTCAGAACTGGTCAGAGTGGGAAGAATGAAGGACTGTTCAACCCTCATCCCAGACGGAACTGTAGGGTAGGCCATCACACACAGCTTCTGCACTGCTAGGACTGGACCTCAGGAGCCTCCACTAACCCAGGCATCATATCCAATCTCTTTAGACTATTTTCATGGCAATTTCCTTGGACTAGAGAAATTTTACAGACTCGGCAGATTTAAAGGCATAAAACAATTCATTTAAGCACCTCACTACCTTTGGATTACTAACTCTGCTTCTTTGCTGTTTAGAAAAAACTGGTATCTACTGTGTCCCAGGCCTCCATTTTTCCCAGATTGTTGTTAATTAAATGTCTCTTGTGTGAAGGAGTTTTAAATTATTATGTTAGTTTATATATATAGACAACCAAGTGAGAAAAAACATAAGTTTTTCAATTCATTCATATGTCACTCAGTTGGTAGTTGCAATTATGCTATATAGCAAACATCCAAATAACATCATAAAAAGCATTAATATTACAGTCAGAGATATGGGTGTCAACTAATATCTGTGGGACTCAGTAGGAAGTTTGCTTCTTCTCCCTTTATATTTTTTGACTGAAGTTCAAGGAGTGGCAAGAGTCCAACAGCTGTTACATTTATCCCAACACAGCATGCAAGACTAAAGCCTAATTGGCTAAGTTCAACTAACGCCTCTGTTTACCTATCACCTGCTAACAGGTTATAGCCAATCCCAAATTCAAAAAGACTAGATGGCCCATTTTACCGTTAAGAGGAAGAAAAATGGGCTGAAGATTCGCAAAAATGATTTCCAATTCCCATATCTCAGACGTGTGATTTTCAAAGCTGGAGCCCTGTCTAAATAAACCCCTGAATGACAACCTCTCTCCCAGGCTTTGCCAGCTCCCTGTGGATCTGCCTAGCTTTGAAATTTCACCCCAAGTGGATTTTGGCCTGAACAAAGCTCATGGTGGGTGGCAGCAGATGCCAAAGACTTGAACTCTCAGGACAAGCTATCTAAATTAGTAACAAAGCATTCCATGGGCATCGTCACAACTTTAAAAATAAGCCTTTACTCCATACATGGCCGGTAGCCTTGCTGAAGATATTTGAAAAGCCTCAATTAAGATATTGCAGAAATTGGCTTAGCCAGCAGCAGTGGCCATGATGTTTTCCATCCCATCTCTCTGTTCTATTTCTGTGCAGACTGTTCTGCATAGGCCAGAGCTGCAGTCGGAACATGTATAGTCAAACAACTCAGGCACCTAAACAAACGGCAGCCTAAAATAAGCAATCTGCAAGTGGATGGTGCCTTTCAGTGGCTTCTTTCTGTTGATATTCCTTTGTTTGCTCTTTACATCCTCCTAAGAAGCAAGATGTCAACCTTTGTCACAGCGTTTCATTAAGGTGATAGCAGAACACATCAAAAAAAAAGAAGGTGTCTATTGTGGTCTCTGATCTCAGACTCCTGTTAATTATTCTTTTTTAAAAAATGAAAAATGGGACAAGGTAATCTTATTTAGAATTCGAGACTGAGTTAGGGGAAAGAGGTGACAGGCACACATAAATAACCTGGTATTTTATAGTAGATTCAAGTTTTCTAAAACCTGCGTGAGAAACTTAGCAAAGAGATATCAGTCAGAAGTGCACTGACGGACAGTTAAGGGTTCTGTTAACTGCATAACTGACAGATAATTGATTACCTCATGATCAATATTGTTATATAATTCCATTCCAAAGAAACACAAGTTTCTTGTCAAACTACATAAGTTTCAAAGAGGTATTAAAGGTCAGAATTATTATTATTATAATTATTATTATCACCAAAAATAATGACCACTTACTATCTTCTCAACCATGGCAGTTATTTAACCCAAGTGATTCATTTCAATGTTTCCCATCTGTTTTTCCAAAATGTATTTAAAATAGACTGGAATCTGATCAAGTGAACTGGTTGATCAGAAGTCAACCAGACATCCAGAAGATTCTGGAAATTAGAATGCAAGTATGAACTGGGAGAATGTGTGCTGTGGGCTTCCAAGCAATGACTTCATCTCTATCATCAGCTCCTTCACTGGGCTCAGAGTTCCCCTTGCATGGCATCCTGTGAAATCATTGTTCTGTGCTTCAGAACACAGCTGAGTCTGCAGCTTGGTTCTGATCACAGCCCCTTCATTTAACTACCTTTTTAAATTTGGATGAGCTACCTTGTGTTTGTGAAGCCATATCCCATGAAATGTGGATTATCAACCCTAGTTCAAAACACTAGTGTTGGAACAAAATTGAAAATGGATAGCATGAGTCCCACTCAAGCTCATGCCAGTTCTGAGAGTTGAGTTAGAAAGGGTTTAAGTTTCCACTTTTCGAAATGTATTTCTTCATTGCTTTTTCTGTCCCATTAAAACATAGAAGGACTTCTGGGCCGCTGTGGGCTATGTGTTGCATCTCTTTTTCTCTAAATCCATATTTGCAAGCCCTACTCCTCATAGTACGGGATTCAGATATGTGGCCACTTGGAGGTATGACTGATGGTCTTGGTTTTTCTTCACTGAATTAAGAGCTATCTGAGACAGGTAAACTGTAGTTGTGTGTTGGTGGGGACATTGGCATGTAGGACAGTGATTTCAAAGAAAGAACTGCACTGAATATGGCATGCCAACCTCCATGCCATAAAGACATTGGAAGACATCTTTTCCTTTTGACTAGCATTTTGGTTGGTCCTACCATCATCTACTAGCATCAGCTTTGCTCTTCTTTGTCTCTTCTGAATGGACTCATACAGATGACTTTTCAGGAGTCTTTCAGGCCCTTAATGCCAGACTGGTACTGCTGAGGCAACTAGCTTCTTGAATTTAGCAGTTACCCAGTCACCTCACCAACAGCACACCTAACCTGCTGTTATTGAAATACCTAGTGCCCCTATCATGTAAACTAATGAAACAAGTGATCTTTTTGTTATAGACATAGATTCTCTTTGTTCCTCTAGCAAACCCTGACTAATATGGGAGGTAATTAGGTTATGAGGGCACAACTCTCATGATAAGATTAACAAATGCCCCTTTAAGAAAAGGCATGTGTAAAGCTTGATTGGCTGTGAGAATGAACAAGACAACCATCTCAGCTATTGACAAAAAAATAGACTATCAACTAATTCTGGTAGAGATACATGGGAAAAGCAACATTTAGGCACTGCTGTTCTAATTTGGTCATGCAAATTAGAATAGCCACTACACATATCAGTATGGAGATTCCTCAAAACAATGGGTATATGCCCAAAGGAAATCATGCCAGTTACCACAGAGATACTTGAATATCCATGTTTATTGTTGCACTGTTCATAATATGTAAGATATAGGACCAACCTAGAGTCCCATAAACAAATGAATGGACAAAGAAAATGTATATAGAAGCAAATATAAGCAGTAGAGTTACTTCTGAAAGTGAAAAAGGAAAGTTTATAATCTTCAAGGGAAAGGATATCCCTGAAGACCTTCAAATTAACTGAAATAAACAGACTCATAAAATCACATTGTTTCTCATACACAGACTCTAAATGTATATTTATATATGTATGTATGTTAATATGTAAAAATTAGAATAAATAATAATAAATAAATAAATTTTGGTAGAAAGGAACCAGTAGAAAAGAAGAGATGAGAGTAGGTAATGAGAACAAATACGAACAAAACACATTATATATATATATATTTATGTACAAAAATGTCATAATAAAAACTATTGTGAACAATGAATACACATTAACTGTTAAATCATTTTAAAGGTGGCATCCATCTTCACTAAGAAGATGATTGTTACCAGACAGCAGATCAGCTGGCACCTTGGTCTGAGGCTTTGAGACTCCAGAACTGTAGGAATATGTCCGTTCTTTAAGTCACCTCCCTCTGGTACTTTTATCACAGAAGCCTGAGCATAAAGTGCCAATCCACTGAGGTGTCTTTGAAAAATGTAATTTCTACAAGCTGGACATTGAGCATTAGAGATGTCTTTCCATGTACAAAGAGGACAAGCAATTTAAAAAACTGAAGAAGACAACACAAAATGTCCCTTATCAATCATCCACACACAGGCAAAATTGGAAAGCAGCTAGGTGCCCGCTGTCAGGTCTACATAATCCACCCCATAGTTCCTTCCATGGGTTTTCCCTATGGACAGTCTTTGCAAACTTAACTGAGCTTCAGCTTGTTCCTGCCTACTTTTGTTAGCTGTCTAAAGAGAGTCCCAAATGTCTGATCCCCTGAGAGCCTTCACCAAGCTGTGAAATCATCATCTAACAGGGTGCTGAGCGCAAGAAGAGGTCTTCAGGATTGAAGCAGAGCTAGCACACTCATGAGCGTTCACTGAGGGAGCAATGGAGGATAAAATGAGGCCCGATTCATGACCCCAGGCTACAGGTTGTTAGAAGAGATGCCTTCTTTATAATTCTATTGTCTGGGGACATGCACTGGATTCTCTGGGATTGAACAACGCTGTATGGTATTGCATTCTATTATAAGATATTCAGAAAGTTCTATATACACTGTCAGGAATTCTGGGAAATTTCATAACCTACTAGTGGCAGAACTGAGAAAACTTACCATGCTAAGCATGTTAGTGTGAAGATGCTATCATGTAGCCAATATCCGTAACAGTCTTTAAAGCTTTGCAATGAAGCCTCTACCACTCAAAGAACAAAAATGCTTACTATTGTTCATATTTTCACAGTACACATTGATTAAAGAGCCTCAGAAAAAGAGAAAGAATAATACATTCTTTAAAACCAGTGAAAGTTGTTAATGTTTACAGTTTGTAGAGAACTGATATTTTTATTTATTCAATTGAGCTATTTAAAAATTTCTGGTTTTTTCCCACTATTAGACATTCTCCATTATTAGACAACAGCCATCTGTTAGAGTCATATGCTCACCAGGATAAAAATTCTTTCTCACTTTGGACCTGTACTGTTGACAGTTTCAATAATGTGTTTGCAAACTGAGATGTCTTCTCATGCTTAATAATGAATCATCTGTCTTCCTTCCATATGGAAAGAAATTCAGCAGTGATATCTTATCAAATGTGCCATGGGGATCAGAAATAGCTATCTCTTGTACTTGACCCTGCATCCTCATCCCATTTCCAGAGTATGGGGAGTATTTGATTTTTTTCCAATGCCTGAAATACAGTGTATCCTCAATAAACTCTTATTAACTTGATAAGTAAATAAAATAAAGCTAAACAAATAAACTGTCTTTCCAAACCTTTGTAAAATTTGTTCTGTATTATGGGTAAATTTATTTAAGGAAAAATTATCATGTATATTAAGATATAATATAGTCTGAGTATTTATAAATAAATAGCCATGTCTAATTTTTGCTAGGAATTGGTAAGGAGGTAGAATCTACTATTGCTCCTCATTGACTATCAAGAGTTCCCAAGTATCTCTCATGTGCATTCAGTCATCACCTGGTCAATGCATCCTTCCTAATACAACCGGGATGCTTCCCCAGATATTTCTCTTGCAGTGTGGTCATGAGCCCCTATTCGGGGTCTTGTCTGGAATCTTCAGAATCACAGTCTTCATTTTTAACAAAGGAATAGCACAGTTAGATCACAGAGTTCTATGATGCACTACTCAACTCTGCCTGGAGAAGCAGCCAATGAATGCCCAAGACATCCAAGTCTCCAAAAGCTCCTCCCAGAGTCTCTGTCTTCCTCTGTGGATTCATAATAGACTGGAGGCAGAACACCCCTTTGTCTATTCCTTTCTCTAAAAATGGTTACCTGAGGCAAAATAAATACTTAGGGTAGAATAGCTTTTTAAAAATATTAGCCTTTTAGGAATTGTAATATGATTTCACCTTGTGTTTTCTGTCTTAGTGTGTGCATGGAAGAGGTGTACTGTGCCCTATACACACAAGCAGAGGTGAGAGAAAGCAGATTTCCTTCTTTATTGCTTTCTTCTTGCTTCCTTGATGCTAACTGAACCTAAGAGTCATGATATCAATTGTGCTGGCTGACCAAGTGAGGTCCCAAAATCTACCTGTGTCTGCTCTTTGATGTTGGAATTATAGACATGTACAGCTATGCCTAACTTTTTCTTGGATTCTGGGGACTTTCTCGGTGCCTCGGGTCCTCATGCTAGCAGAGCAAGCTCACTCTCCTGCCTTGAGCCCTCTCCTTAGGCTTTGTGTTCTGTTTTCTGTGCCTTGTCTTCCTGGGTTCTACTTAGTGCAATGAAGTGGCTCTCAGCCTGACTCTGCATGGAGAAGTGCTTATGAATACTTGGTTTTAGAATTTTACAAAGATGATGGCCATAATGCTGATGACAGGGTGGTAGTGATATGCTGAGAGAGCTTTAAATATGTCGTCAGCATAATTCTCATGAACCCATGCAGAATTTTAAGTAACTGTGATTTCCAAACCAGGAACTGCAGAGCCCAGGCCTAACTTAACACAGAGGTACACAGGGAAGGCAGCTGAGTAGAATGATAAATCAGAGCCCCAATATAGCTTATCCCAGAGGTAGGAAGGAAGACAGCTTAGTGGAGTGGTAGATTATATAGGAGTTGGGATGCACAGCAGAAGTCTGAGCACTCTTATTCTGATCTGCTTTTACATAACAGAGACAAAATTTTTCAACATTTTTTTTCAATATACGATTCTTATATTTCAACAGCATTTATTAATGTGAGTGTATAATTAAGGATCCTGGAATCCTTAGAATTAAGATTCTTAAGAGAAGTATTGAAAAAACTGATAAATTCTTTGGCTGGAGGCATGTTTTTGGTTCTTGAAGACTGGTAGAATTTATTTGAATATTTCAGATTCAGACTGAGGTTTAGTAATACCTAAAATGTTATGACAAGGAGAATGTCACTACTGATAGCATTTACAAATTAAAGGTCCAGAATTATTTGAAGAAGCTGGAGTACACAATTAAGAAAGACCATAGAAGAATCTCCTTGTATGGCTACATTCTAGAAAGGGTGGTTTAAAAAAAAATCTCATTGGAATGTGTTCAAGTCAGATTGTCTGGGCTTGAAGGAAAGTACTAGATGCTCTCTAGTGAAGTATTCCACTATAACAATTCTACAATTTTAAGTTTACATTTTCATTCCTGTGTAGGAATTTATTTCAGTTTGGAATTAAGAACCTGGAGAGTTTAATTGCAATGATACCAAACCCAGATTTCCAGCTGTCAACATTCAATTTCCTTTGCTGCACTGAGGTCTGAGATCTTGACCATCTTTAGAAATTCTTCAAAATAAAAAGAAATTAGAATTATATTCACTCAGATACACGTGTGGCAAATTTCCTAAAGCTAAACAAAGAATGCCGTTCTGAATAGCTCTCTAATAATGTAATGGTGATACTTCTGCCAAAGATTGGGTCCTGTGTACTCTCCCCTTGAATCTAGGCAGATCCTTTTGTGATTGCCTTCACTAGTAAATAAAGAGAAAGTGACACTAAAAGATTTTCAAGATCAGAACATAAAAATAACAGTCTCTTCTGCCTCAGTTTTTAAAAAACATTTGCTTTTGGACCTAATCACCATACGATGAGGAAGTCCAAGGGGAGAGAAACTACATACAGGTATTCTAGTCAATGTCACCACCTGAGTTCCCGGCCAATGATCAGTGACCACACTTTAGCAAGCTTTCATGCCTCAGTCATGGTCAGCTGAAGCCCATGAAGAATAAACACCATACTGTTTGTAGTTTCTAATCTTATTACCTAAGATTCCTGTGGAGATATTTTGTTTGGGCTCTAAAGGGTATGGGTAGGCACTCATTAACAAGGCCTGGCAGTGGTTGCACACCCAACTTTAATCCAAGTATTTAGAAGGAGGAAGCAAATAGATCATGAGTTCAAGGCAACCCTGGGCTACAAGAAATTGATCCAGTCTAAAAGAAAAGCAGAACTAAGTGCTGGAGGCTCAGGCCTTTAATCTCAGGACTAGGGAGGTGAAGGCAGGAAATGATATGGCTGGGCAGGGAGAGGAATATAATAAGGTGAGGTGGAGACAGAAGCTGGCCCTCCAATTAGGCTGAGGAGTTGTTTAGTTAAGAAGTTGGCTGTGGCTTGCTCCTTTGCCTCTCTGATCTTTCAGCATGTACCCCAATATTTGGCTTCATGATTTTATTATTAAGACCAATTAGAATTCATGCTACACATCCCTATAACAAAGATACAAATGAATAAATGTTCAAAATGTATTGGGTATAAGTATGACCAGCACAAGGCCCTTCATTAGGAAATGAAGCTCATAGAAAGTAGGTAATTTATGTTTTGATTTGTTTTTGTTTTGGTTTGGGTTTTAGATACAGGGTTTCTCTGTGTAACAGTCCTGGCTGTTCTGGAACTTGCTTTGTAGACCAGGCTCAACTAGAACTCACTGAGATACACCTGCCTCTGCTTCCCAAATGCTGAGATTGAGGGCATGTGCCACCACTGACTTACAATTTGTTTTTAAATAGTGGATTGATATTAGTTATTTTTCTGTTGCTGTAATAAAATACTGTGATGAGAAGCAATAGAAGAAAAAAGGTTTATGCTGGCTTAAGGCTTCTAAGAGCTAAGAGTCTGTAATGACAGACACAGCAGGGCAGCAAGTGGGAAATTGGATGATCACATTACAGCTTCCTTTGTAACAGGAAGCAGAGAATGTAAACAGGAAGTGGGTCCAGAGTATAAACTCTTAAATCCTGCCCTCAGTGATGTACTTCCTTCATAACCTTCCCAAAGAGGAGCTACCAACAAGGAATTCAGTCTTCAAATGCATGAATCTGTAGGGAACATTTCTCACTCAGACACCCATAAGATTTGATAAAGAAAGGAAAGTAACATACAACAAAAAGAAGATTCCAAGCTAAGAGTGCTGCCTGGAGAAATGTGTTCCAGTTGCCTCTCAGCATCCCTGCCTAAAAGACAAAGATGCTCTTTTCCTCCAGGTAATAAGACTCTTGCAGCAGGGTTTTGTGACATACCGTAAGGTAATGGAGTAGAGGAAGGTCAGGTTGATCTTCCTATACAAAATTTTCTCAAAATGGTTTTTGCTTTAAAAGCTCCATGTATTAGTGTACTCTCTGTGATGGCAGCATGTCTTGAGGTCCATCAAGCTATGAAACACTTGGCTACCCACACCCAGTGAAGCCTCAGAATTTTGAAAACAATCAAAAAATGCTTATGATTATTTTAAAGCTCTCATCAGCAGATAAAATACCTAACACATAGTGTAAACTAGAGCAGAAGACCTGTAATTCTGAATGACCAACAAATAATCTTCCCTAAGCAACTGACCCAGCATTTGAATTGATACTATTAATTTTATGCCATGAACTACTAGCTTTCACTGAAGAGCGCTGTTGGACATAACTCATAAGCTAGCCATTATTCTACCATAAAAATTAGTTCCTCTGTCCAACTTCCCTATTATTGTTTGAGATATCAATTTTCTAGCCACTTTGAGATGATCT
This sequence comes from Sigmodon hispidus, assembly GCA_004025045.1. Classification (NCBI taxonomy): domain Eukaryota; kingdom Metazoa; phylum Chordata; class Mammalia; order Rodentia; family Cricetidae; genus Sigmodon; species Sigmodon hispidus. The sequence goes on from PVIH01001332.1 coordinate 155,076, forward strand.
CTAGTTAAGATCTTCTAAAACTTCTTGTTTATAGTGGTTTCTGAATTCCCTCTGTTGATATTTTCCTAGTAACTATTAAGCTTCTTTCCTTTCTGTCCCTGCATTTCTAATATTAAATCCTTTTTAGAACAGCCTTCCTTAAAATTATATTTGCTACTGTGTCACTTGTCATGAATGTGTTATGTCAGAAACAGAGATGAGCACACATGTTTTTCTTCAATGTCAGAATGTGTTTCATAATAAATTTATAAGATATTTATTGGCTGAAATTCCCCAAATAGTTTTAATTTCTCTTGTTAGGTGGCCATAAACATACTGTTTATTCCTGTCTTAACTACTAATATTAACCCAGATCACATGGTATATTTTATACTATACACATCATTCAGTAGTTATATCTATAATATGTCTGTCTAGCTGTCTGCCTATCTCTGTTAAAGAATAGCTACAAAAAAGCTAAGGAGGCCATAGGAGCATTCAAGGTGCTCAAAGAGGTTTTATTGAAGGCAGAAGGCTGAGAGATGCAGAGAGTGTGGCCACTATGTAGAGAATTTAGATAAATAACGGTGCTGAAGACTACCACAGAGCGAAGCTGCAGGGCCACAACTTTGTGCCTAGCCTCAGTGTTGAGTGAAATTGCTTACCAAGATGAGTTATAGGACCATGAAGTTCATAAGGATAAACTGTAGAAACCAAGTCCAGACATATAAACAAGCTATGGACAGATGACAATTCAAACAGTACCCATAAATAGTGGGAACTAGTCTGAGTTGAAGCCCATTGGAGAGTAAGGAGTTATTTACCTACTGAGTATTCTAAATGGTCAGATGACAGACTGAGAGGCACTGCCACCATCTTAAGGGTGGCTAGCTTCCTCTTTAGAAGAGCTGTCCCCTTTCCCCAGCCTAATACCATCAGTAAGTTCTCAGGTGTAGTTGTCCTAATATTGTGTTAATACACCTGCCTCCTCATAGAGTCCTTATGTACTTGGCTTGGGCAAATGGCTATGATCTTAACAATGCAGGTAAGGAAGCAGAGACAAGAGAGTACTCATTCACTGTTGGTGGCATTGCAAAATGATGCAACCAGTGTGGAAACCAGTGGGAAGAATTCTCAAATAGCTAGAAGAGATCTACCTTACAACCCAGCTCCACTACTCCTTGGCATATACTCAAAGGACTCCTACTTCAGAGATACTTGCTCAGCCATGTGCACTACCACTTTGTTCACAATTGCTAGAAAATGGCTATTATATCTTTCTACTAATGAATGGCTAAATGAATATGTGATATATATGCACAGTGGAATACTTACTTAGATATGAAGACAAATGGAATTCAAAGGTAAGTGATTGGAACTGGGAAGTAGTGAGCTGGGTAAAGTAACCCAGATCCAGAAAGAAAACACCGCATTTTCTTTTATTTTTGTAACTCAGTTCAAAAACTTTAGCTGCAAGTGTATTAGCTGAAGGAACAGCAGAAGCCAGAAAAGTAGAAAAGGACTGTGGTGAAGGTGATAGAAATCCCTAGAGATGGGATGGATAGTGGGTACAAGTCTGTGAAAAGGGAGTGGGGAAAATGGGAGAGAGCTTTAACCCTGGAGTGGGGGAAAGAGGTACAAATAACACTAGGAGTACCTGAAAACTCCAAATGGAAATGTTAATATTATTTTATGTTACTTAAAATACACACACACACACACACACACACACACACACACATTCCTATTCTGGGATACATTACAAACTTTGGACACAGGACTTGAGGAATGAACTGGCCTGGAAGCCTCTTCCTGGAAGACCAGCTCTTACAGTACCAAAGGTGCTATGCGAACTGCCACATCAGTACAACAATCAATATTCCTACCCATCTGCAAAGCCTATGCATCACAATGACTGACTTATCAATATGTCCTTAATGACACAAGAATGGCACATATTTTGTGGGTAACAAACAGTTTCCTAATGGTCTAAGGCCCATTAGATAGAAGGAAATTTATATCTGGTAATGTAAACTTAGCCAAATACTCATGGCTGAGTATTTCTTTATTTTAGCTTAGTTTCTTATTAGACCTGCAGTCTCTCATGATAGTGGATGGATCAGGGAGAGGCAGTTGCTCTAAGAAAGAGACATCTATAACTATCTATAATGGTTCATGCTTGCCTTATGGTATCTCTTAAACACCAGAAGTCTAGTCTGGGCTTGTTTACATAGTAAAGGCAGCCTTCCAACAAGTGGAGACATACAATATTTCTTTGATGCATAGCTTGAAATTAGCACACTATTATTTCCTCTTGGTTCAATTATCTAAAATAAACTCATTTTATTAGTGAGAAAATAACATTTATAGATAGGAGGTAGTAAAATGTTGAATTGTTGATATGAGCAGAAAAAATGTTAAACAATTTGTACATTTTACCATTAAAAAACAAAAGTTCAAACTATTCATCTAAGCCAAACCTGTAATCCTTATCCTTGAGGCAGATATGTCACAAGTTCAAGGGCATCCTGAGTTGCATATCAAGTTTGAGCCCAGCTTTTTTCAAAAAAAAAAATGTAAACAAAGGATCAGAACTATGTTCCTATTTTTGTCCCTTGTATTTTTCTCTTCTGTCTTGACTCACACAGTTCACTTTTCTTGTACTGTGCTCTATCCTATGCCTTACTGTCAACTCCAAGCAGACATTACCTTCTATTTCTTCTGCTCATGTCTACATTTGAACATGAATTATTTGCCCAGCTATCAAGAACAGCTTTTATTTTCTCTTCTGGACTTCATATTCTCCCTTTCTCAGCAGCATCTTTAAATGGGTGTGGGCCCTGAATTGTGTAAGAATGGAAGAACCTGGCTTACTGCAAGCTAGCAGACAGCCTGTGTGGTTTTCTGTGCTCTTGACTGTGGCTATAGTAACAGGTTATCCCAAGCTCCTGTTGCTATGGCTTCCTCAGAATGGATAGTGACCTGGAATTTTAAGACAAATAAGCCCTTTTCCCATCCTGCTTTTGTTTTTAAATCACCTAACAAAAATGAACCTATGATAGAAATTCATAGTTGCAAAGTGGGGTCACCTCCTCTGATAAACATGACCATGTTATTTTTTAGAACAAATATGAAAGACTTTAGAACTTAGGGCTGGGAAAGGCATCGAGCTTTGTGAACAGAGCTTCACGGACCATTCTTAAGGGAGCACTGAAGACAAGAATGCTGACAATAATTCACACAGTGAAAGACCAGAGTAAGAAGAAACCAGATAGAGGCTACTTGTGTGGCATTCTGAAAAAGAAACGGTGTGTGCTGATATACATAGAATGGGGCTGAGAAATCAGTGATAACTGATAGAAGTACATCACTGAGGTGGAGCCTTTTGTGCTTTGACTGGGACAGTGGTGGGCAGATCTGGCTGGGGCTGCAGAATCAGCACCACTAAGGAAAGCCTAGACCTCCTCTGGGACAATAGCAATATGTTCCTCAGAATCTGCAAACAGCAGCTGTCCTCCCAGACAGCCATACAACATTTCAGGCTGGCGGTGGAATTTAGCAATTTTGTATGTAGGTGTCCGGTATGTGGTGTTGGGTTTTCTTTAGCTGTTTGTTTTTTCCTCTGATATTAGCTTTAATTCAATTTTTAAAAAATTCTTATTTATTTATTCATTCATTTTATATGCTGGTCACAGTTTCCCCTCCCACCTCCTCAGTCCTTCCAGTGTCCCAGCCCATTTCCACACCACAATTCACTTCCAGCATATCCCTTTGACTTTAGGTTGAAGGTTATGTGGCTGGTTGGTTTCTTTAAAAACATGGAAAGAACACGATTTTAGGGATTATGCAGAACAGCTGAAGCCAGGCCCCATAAACCACAATTGGAGTCCCTGCAGATGACAGAATAGGCCATTTGTAAAAGAACAGCCTAAATTGCAATGGAGATTCCAGAACATTGAAGATGCCAGATTACAGATATTTGCAAGAAGAGCTTCTGATATTGAATATGGCTGGCCTCAGAGAGAGCCATGTAAACTGCAGATGGTGGATCAGGGGAGACGGGGCTGCTCAAGCCCTTGAAAGAGTACTAAAATACTAAAAGAAGAATGTTGCAGCTATTTTTATAAATAATCCACTACAATCAAAACAACAACAGAACTCTTGCCTGACTGCTCAGGATTTTTCAAGGAACTACATATTTTTACCCTTCTCATTCTGAGGCTTTTTTTTTTTTTTTCCAATCTGAGCCACATTATTGGAAAAGAATTTGAGCCCTCTTCTATAATCAATATCTCCTTTGACAAAGTAATGAGCTTTTTAATGGGCTTCTATCTAAAGCATGTCAGTGATAATTACTTACCTGCCACCCTCCCTTCCAATGCCTCTGATGAACTTCAAAACCAGTTCATGAGTGAGCATGCCACCCATGCTATTCTCATAAAAATGTCTGAGTATTTATTATTAGAACCCATAAGACAAAGAACAACTTGTCTTTTATTTAGTTGTTAGATTCAGACCCTTGCCATTGACTATGGACCCATACACATAGAGAAACTGTCTAGGGAAGGAGAGAATGGAATCAGCACTCACAGAGAATAGATTAAAAAAAAAAAAAAGTATGTCTAGCTAGTGTCAGGTCTCTGTTTCAGCTTCCTCCCTACAGCTCAATTTTATAGACAATGAAACTGTTTTGCTTTATGCCAGCTCTAATTGTGTTTTTGAGCAGAGAACTCAAATATATGACTTGGGAATATGATGTGGTAATGTCTTTCTATATGCTATGAATATCATTCTTTAAATAAAGGAACTGTTTTGGCCTGTGGCAAGCACCACAGGTAGATGGGGAAATCAGAGGATAGGAAGGAGGAGGAGGGTGGAGTCAGACCGAAATAGATCCAACCACCAAAGAATCAGCATGTCAGGAACACAGGTGAGCCACGGACCACGTGGCAAGACAGATTAATGGAAATGGGTTGGATTAAGATAAAAGAGCTAGTTATCAATATGCCTGAGACATACGCCAAATAGGATGAAATTAATATACCATCTGAGTCATTGGGGGGGGGGCGCTACATAATGGCAGGTGGCTAGGTACTCTGGGATCACAAGTCTCTGGGTCTGGACCTCTGGCCAGATGGGGCCAGAAACCTCATACTACAGGAACATCCTTCAGAATCTAGCACAGTGCTAAATCTACAATAGGTAACTTTATAAATGCATGCTAAATTCAAATAAAGCGTAATACAATATAATACTAAACAATCTCAAACAAAGACAATTTTTTAAAAATTACAGACAATACCAATGTCAGCAAAGTACAGAGCAACTGACATCCTCATGCAGTGCAGATGACAATAAAAATTAACATTGCCATTTTGGAAATGTCTTTCACTATATTTAGGAAAGTTTACCATATACACTGGAACCCAGAAGTTTGTGGGCATATATTAAATAAGAATACAATATGTTTTCAACAAAAGGTAGGTGTAATAAAAATATTAGGAGTAGCCCAAACTAGACACAACCCAATTTTCTACCAAAAAATAAAAAAAAAATCAATATATAAATGAGAGATACATTGATATATGTTAGAATGTCAGTGCAATGGAGTTTGCTCTCTATATCCACAGATTTGACCACTATTATAGGGGGAATGAAGCCAGTTAGCCTGATGGACCCACAGTTGCCCTGTTCTGGGTAGCATGCATAGGCATGTGCACTGGTGGCTTCATGCTTAGCCAGCTTGGTGTCTCCTGCTGTGCCTGGTGACTGGTGACACAAGATCATTGAGATGCTGAGGGCCTATGAGAGAGAGACAATACAGCTAGAGGAGCTGGCTGCCAGTGGGAATATAGAGGGGATATATAGGTTCTCCCCAAATCCACAATAAACTAGTCAGCTGTTTGTTTAGCACTTGTTTCTCAGGAGTCCTGGACTCCATGCTTTCTCATCCCCCCTCCCCAAGGGTGCCCAGATAGAAAGACCCGTAACATACTATGGTTCAAAATCATTTGAAAAGATATAGCATTGGTACTAAGCTATACAATTATTTTCTCCTTGCCATTTTCTCTAAATCATAAAGTATATCTATTTACATGGCAATGGATATTGCAAATACCCAATGGAGGTGATCTAAAGCATATGGGAATACAAGCATAGGTTAGATGTTGATTTTAAGATAACATATATAAATTTAAACTTTATATTACTTGAACATCAGTAAGTGATCCTCAGTATCATTAAAATTTTGAAACTGGTTCTCTAAGGAAAACAGAATGAACAACCATCAGAAAAATAGAGTAACGCTGGAGAAGTAAACATGGATGAAGTCCATAAGTATAATGCTAAGCCAATTAAGTCAAACACAAAGAAAACACACATTATATTTCTATTTACAAAGTATAAAAGAGGAGAAACTAATTTTCACTGCTACAAACAGGTATAGTTCCCACCATCATGGGAGAGTCCTGATGGAGGGAGCTGTGGGAGCTTTCTTTATGGACCCATGATTTATTGAGCTTCAACAGAAAGTATATTTAAAGAAATTGAAGAAGAAATGAATTTTCCATTCTTGGGATAACCACACACTGACCAAGTTCCTGGTCTCCCTCAGTGTGGTATCTGATTTGCCCTTTCTTGCTAGCAGCGGGAGAGGAGGTGTGAACTGTAAGAAGAGCAGCCACCACACAAAGGAGCAAAACCGTGAGAGGAAACACGTCTGTGACAGAGGAACGTGTGTTTCGGGACTCCCTCCATCTGTCACGCCATATGCAGCATCTATCAATGCTCATTTGCTGTATGTAGTGGAGGACATTTCTTTGTGGGTGGAGAGTAACTTGTTCTCATTGAATCTTAAACCTACAATTGCTTCAGTCTTCATGCTCTGGAAGTCAGGTCAGTCTGTCTGGTAAATTCAACAGAGGCAGAGTTGAATCCTTAGATTCTTAGAGCCCAGGATAGCCTCCTAAAACATAGATACCTACAGTTCCATCAAAGTCCACCAGCTCCACTCATGCTCTTCTATCCCAGTTTGCTGTATTTGCACTTCATTTAGATTTTAGTCCCTTACTTCTTGCTGCTTTCAGATATCTGAACACTTGCCAGTGAGGTGATCTCCCTAGCCCATCTAAAATAATATATTAACACCAGTTAGCCTAATTGAACTTTTAACCTCTTATTTGCTTAATCTCTAACTACATCTTCCCAGAAAGGGTTTAGCTCTTGAGGTGGTTTGAATAAGAATGCCCCCCATACATAGGCTCATATATTATAATGCTTAGTCATCAGGGAATGCACTACTTGAGAAGAATTAGGAGGTGTGACCCTGTTGGAGTAGGTGTGGGCCTTCTTAGAGGAACTGTGTCACTGGGGTGAGCTTTGAGGTTTTAATAGTCTGACCCCAGCCCAGTGGCTTTCTTTTCCTGCTGCCTGTGAATCTGGATGTAGAACTTTCAGCTCCTTCCCCAACAGCAGTTTGGCATGCTTCCTACCATGCTGATAATGGACAAACCCTATGAAACTGTAAGCCAGCCCCAACTAAATGCTTTTCTTTATAAGAGTTGCCATAGTCATGGTGTCTCTTCATGGCAATGGAACATTTACTAAGACATTTCTACTTATCTATTTAGTTTTTGGAGAACCAATGTTAAAATGGACAACCTAGAAGAAATGGACAGTTTTCTGGACAGGTATCATTTACCAAAATTATATCAAGATCAGATTAAAGACATAAACAGACCTATAACACCAAAGGAAATTAAAGCTGTCATTAAAAGTCTCCCAAATAAAAAAAAAAAGCCCAGGAGTAGGTGGTTTCAGTGCAGAATTAAAAAAAAATCTAATACCAATCAATACTCCTCAAATTGTTCCATACATTAGAAACTGAAGAAACATTGCAAACTCTTTTTATGAGGCCACAATAACCCTGATACCCAAGCCGCTCAAAGATACAACAAAGAAAGAGAATTACAGACCAATTTCTCTCAAGAACATTGATACAAAAATTCTCAACAAAATTCTGGCACAGAATCCAACAACATATAGAAAAAGTCATTCACCATGATCAAGTAGGCTTCATCCCAGAAATGTAAGGATAATTCAACATACGGAAAACTGTAAATGTCATCCATCATATAAACAAATTGAAGGAAAAGAAAACACATGATCATCTCATTAGATGCTGAAAAAGCCTTTGACAAAATCCAACACTCCTTTATGATAAAAGTCCTGAAGAGGTCAGGAATACAGGAAAAATACCTAAATATAATAAACACGATTTACAAGAAGCCGACAGCCAACATCAAACTAAGTGGAGAAAAACTCAAAGCAATCCCATTAAAATCAAGAACTAGACAAGGATGTTCTCTCTCCCCTTATCTATTCAATATAGTTCTCGAAGTTTTAGCTAAAGCAATAAGAGAATGAAAGGAGATTAAGGAGATACAAATTGGAAAAGAAGTGAAACTTTCTCTATTTGCAGATGATATGATTATATACATAAGTTATCCACAAAATTCTACCAGGGAACTTCTACAGCTGAAAAGAAATTATAAACATATTATTTTAAATTGATACTTTCAAACAATAACTAGCTTTCTTGGTTGCCTAGTAATTCTCTTTCTTTGCCAGAGTCAGTTCAAACTCCAGTTTCCTCCAAGAATAATTGCTGATTTCTACTCATTCCCTCATTTTTAATACTTCCCCATATTTTCTGGTTTTCTGGTTGAACCCCCATCTAGTGAGATGCCTCTCCATGAGATATGTCTCATGAGCCTGTGATGTCCCTCCAGGATTCACACTTAGAAAAACCCAAAGTTTATAGAAGTTTCCCTCCCTTAAAAAACCCATGATTAGAAAAGTCCATATTCAGTTTAATGCTTTCTTAAATAATTAATAATATTTGTGACCAAGGGCTCTACATTCACACTGTGCAGTGTTTGTATAAATCACACAGCTGAGGCAGTCTCCTTCCATAGAAATGTGGCATTCTTACCCCAGAGAAGCTTTTCTCAAGGCAAATTGTTTTTTCCAAGCTTTTAGAAACCATTAGCCTATTTCCTGTAGTATATACTTTACCCATTTGGGCGGTGGGGAATAGCATGTTCACAAAGTTAAACATTATCACTACCTGATTCCACAAAGCAGATGCACAAGCCTGAACCATCAGCTGTCACTCCTGTTCTTTTCTGCCACTAATCCCTGACAATCACCAGTCTACTTCTTCACTCTATGGATTTGCCTATGTTGTAAAATCTTGTATAAATTTTAATTACATGATGTAGTAGGATTATGCTGGTAATATAAATATTTGTCCCGCCTGTAGGTTTAATAAACGCTGATTGGCAAAAAGGCAGACCTGAAGAGTGGGTGGGGCTACCAGGCTAAGAAAACTGAGTACAGGAAGAACCGAGACAGATGCCAGAGAGCTGCCAGAGAGAGCTGCCACAGACACAATGAAGAGACAGCAGCAGACACAGAGGAAAGAAGCTGAAATGCTGTTCTGAGAAAAGGTACCAAGCCACACAGCTGAACATGGATTGAGTTCAGATGAAGGAGCTAGCACATTATATGCCTGGGCCCTAAGTCAATCAGCATAAAAATAATATAAACCTGTGTGTGTGTGATTATTTAAGGCAAAGTGAGGCCGAGAGTGAGACTAAACCTTTGGTCCAGGCCCGAACCATTAACAACAACATGATATATGTGGTCTCTCATGTCTTACTTCTTTAGAAGCCAATGGTAAATGCACCCTGATTTTAAAGCCAAAGTGAGTTCCCACTTTAGATCCCTGGGGTCCTTTGTCCCTGGGTTCATTTTACTTTTCATCACTTCTTCCCTGTACTCCTTTAATGTGTCATTGTCTTTAAATCCACTAATGTCTTTACAATACAACTCTTTCAATTCCAGAATCCTTCCTGTCTCTGGTCCTCTCCTGATCCCAGACAACCTTCTCATTTTCTCTGCCTTCTCCTCTGTCACTGACTCTCCAGCCACCACTAGTTTAGCTTCTTCTAAGTGCCTGGTGGATACATGTTTTAGCTGACTGGTGATGTTCTCTGCCTTTGACTCTCTAGGATCATCCTAGGTATGACCTGCTGGTTGACACTCCCTTACTTATGTCTACTTTACCATTGGCCTCTAGTCTTCTTTTCACCCCATTGACCATCTTCATCATTTTTTGAAAGTATCTTTGTGTTTTCTATGATCCCTTGAGTACTTCATTACTCTTTGTAAACCTCTCTACTTGGTTGATTCTTATTCTCAATTGATTTTGAACTATCATGTTCTGCTAAAGAAATCTCTGTTTCTAGATATAAAGATCAGGCTGTGCCCAACTCTAAGTCACTTCACACTGTGTAAAACAGTGTTTCTAGGCTCTGCCTGGCCCAGAAAGACTGTTTTATAAGCACCTTTCACTCCATTTTGACTATAAATGAAAAGGTAGGATGTCTGTACACCTTTGTGGGCATGTATACACTATCACCTGCCTGGGACCACCCATAAGACACAGACTTATCAATAATTTATTTCTTAAAAAAAAGGTGTCACCCTTTAAATGCACCGAAGTTGATTGAGATCAAATGGACACATGGATATATTCAAATCCTATCAGGATACCAAGTCTGGGAACTTATAAAACATACCAACCAGACTGAGGAAGGGGGGTCACACCCTCATCTGGACCTCATGGACAGGAGGAAGAGACCCAATGTTGCCTGCAACATAAACTTGCTGCTTTAAAATAGGAGAAAATAGATCACACCCCTGAGCCTGTTCTTTAGAACAAAGAACTAACAAACCCCTGCTAGGATGGGTTAAGGCACTCAGACCTAGAAGGGAAAAGCAAGCCCAGCCTCCCACCTTTACTGTTTAGCGCAAATGCAAGTTTATACTATGGTACTTGTTTCCATACTGAACGTCACTTAGATTGTGTCACATGTGCTACACATTTTCTACGGTCTTGAAAACATGTGAAAGTCAGAAACATCTTTCCTGGGAATTTTAACTCTCTCTCTCTCCCTGTCTCTCTCTGCTCCCTCCTATCCCCTTAAGGATATCTGCCATGCTGCACATAGTAATTGTATCCTATAATGAAGCTCCTTTTGGGGATTTGATGAGGTTTCCTGTCCCTTCAAAGTCCTGCCATGTTGCCTTAAGTATGATGTTTCACTTTTGCTAATGCTCTCTAGCTTTAGAGCTGGACCAGGGTCCTCTGTGTCATAAGGCTCTCCTAAAAGAGGTACTCTCATGTCATTTTCTTCCCACAAACCTGCCAGTTTTCTCTGTCCTTTGTAAGTCACAACACTGAGATAATAGTGACCCCACCAACCTATTATCTGACCACTTGGTATATATATTAAGGGACCTGCAGGCAGAGAAACCTCAACTAATCCAGGGGCTTCAGGTTGGCATACTCCTCACTATTGATGGAGAGTATTTAAATTGCCCTCTGTTTACCCATTTGATCAACTGGATCTCCCAGCCATTTGTCCACTCTTTTTCCCATATAGAACAAAGCTTGCTCTTCACTTCTAAGGCCTCCTGGTGCAACATCTCACTAATGCAGATTGACTTGACCTGATCCCAAGGCTTAGCTCAAATCTGTGACTGACTTTATGATTTGACCCTGCATCAGTGTCTCCAGCAGACCTTTGTTAGGGCTGGTTGTATGAATTCTCCACAAGTTTCTTTGAGCATACCTGTCAACTTCCTGCTTCAAAGTCTTAGGCCTCTTTAACACTCTATAACCTACATATATGTATATGTATATATACATATATAGACATATTTACTATGAGACTTGCAGTGTGTGACCTGAGAGATAAAAATAGTAATAAAACTTAGAATAAAATGACATATATTTGTTTTAGACAACTTAAAAGACAATCAGGACCATTGACAAATTTCTACTTGTTATGGAATATTGTTTTAACATGTGCTACATTCCTTTATGCTGTGGAATATTTGTTAAATGATGCAAAGATGTGTTGAATTCCTTTATGTTGCATTTGTTTAACTGTGAAAATCTGTGTGACTTTGCCTGTCTAAAATACCTGATTGGTCTAATAAAGAGTTGAAAGGTCAGTGGCTAGGTAGGAGGAATTGAATAGGTGGGGCTGATATGCAGAGGGAATAAATATGAGAAGAAGAAGAAAAAGAGAGAGAGAGATGAAGAGATAGGAATAAAAGGAAAAGGGGATGTCAGTGAACAGTCACACAGCCACACAGCCAGCCATGAAATAAGAAGGGAAGAAAGACATGTAGGAGGAGCATTGTATGTGTGGGCGGGGAATGAAAGGAGGAGATGAAAGGGGGGAATGGAAAGAGGACAGGAGGAAACAGGATTGTTGACTTGGGGGACAGATAGGGAGAGCAAAAAACCCAGATATCTTGATAGAGGAAGCCATTTGGGGTTTAGGGAGAAACCTGGTGGTAGGGAAATTCTAAGGAACCTACAAAGATGACTCCAGATAAGACTCCAAGCAATAGCAAAAAGGGTGCCTGAAATGGCTTTCCCCTGTAATCAAATTGATGACTACCTGAATTGTCATCATAGAACCTTCATCCAGCAATTGATGGTAGCAGATGCAGAGATCCACAGCTAAGTACTGGGTTGAGCTTCCAGTCCAATCAAAGAGAGAAAAGAGGGATTATATGAGCAAAAGTATCAAGACCATAATGGGGAAATCTACAGAGACAGCTGATGCAAGCAACTGAGAGCTTACTGACTCTAGACCAACAGTTGTGGAATCTGCATGGGACTGAACTAGACCCACTGAATATGAAAGACAGTTGTGTTGCTTGGGCAGTTTGTGAAGCCAGGATTTATCCACAGTGCATGAACTGACTTTTTAGAGCCCATTTTCTATAGAGGGACACCTTGCTCATCCTTGATATAGGGGGAAGGCAGTTGGTCCTACCTCAACCATATATGGCATACTTTGTTGGGTCCCCATGGGAGGCCTTACTTTCTCTGAGGAGAAGATGGGGGACGGGGAGGGGGGAAATGAGGAGGGGTTGGGAGGAGATGAGAGAGGGAGTATTGTGGTTGGTATGTAAAATGAAAAAAAAAATAAAGATAGGCAACCCTTTTCACCAAGATGGCACTGAAAGTAAAAAAGGAAGCTCCTGCCCCTCTCAAAGCTGAAGCCAAAGTGAAGGCCCTGAAAGCCAAGAAGGCAGTGCTGAGAGGTGTCCGCTACCACAAGAAAAAGAAGATCCGCAAATCACGCACCTTCCGGTGGCCCAAGACCCTTAGGCTCAGGAGGCAACCCAAATACTCTCAAAAGAGCACACCCAGGAGAAACAAGTTTGACCACTATGCCATCATCAAGTTTCCCCTGACCACTGAGTCAGCCATGAAGAAGATAGAAGACAACAACACACTTGTGTTCATTGTGGATGTCAAGGCCAACAAGCACCAGATCAAATAGGCTGTGAAGAAACTCTATGACATAGATGTGGCCAAAGTCAACACACTCATAAGGCCTGAAGAAGAAAAGAAGGCTCGTGATTATGATGCTCTGGATGTCGCCAACAAAATTGGGATCATCTAAACTCCGTCCAGCTGGTTAATTCTAAATATACTTTTTCCACCATTAAAAAAAAAAAAAAAAAAAAGAAGAAGAAGAAAGGGGGAAGGTAAAAAGCTCAGGGACAAAATGTACAAGAAGAGAAATGGATTAATTTAAGTTAGAAAAAAAAGGCTAGAAACAAACAAGCTGGGCATTCATAGGTAAGAATAAGACTCTGTGTATTTATTTGGGAGCTGGGTGACAGGCCCCTAGAGAGGAAAAAAAAAAAAAAGAAACTACACCTGCCAACTAAACTAATGTTCTTTGTGAATTTATTACTTTGACATGATAGAAAGACAAATGTGGTCATCTGTTTCTGACATGGGATGCTCAACTCTAGATGTGCCTTCTTTCCTGGGTTTCAGATTTCCATGCAAATATCTGCTGAAAAGATCTTTATCTGGAGATCTACATGTTGCTTAACACTCTAAAACCTGTTTTAAATAAAACTTGAGCCTTTGTCTTTAGACAGATCTCATAGCCTGAAGAAAGCCATGGTGCCTCCTGGCAGCTCTCCGTGGATCAGACAATGAAGAAGCAGTCTGTACTGTAATTTGACAATATTTAAGACCCAACAAACCTTTCCTCTGTTAACTTGCTTATGTTGGTGTTCTTTCTTGGTCATGGAAGACTGACTGAAAAACCACACTTCAGAATTTATTCTTAAAGGCTGGTAGGTTATCACACTACTCTCAAATCTGACGTCAGAGAACTTGAACTTATATTGTGGCCGGCCGCATCATTTCCTAAAAATGTTACAGACAAACTGCTTATCTGCTGGTGCCTTCCTTTCTTTATTTGTAAAATGAGATTATTTTGAAAATTGCATAAGTTAGTAATAAACAGCATTTAGAAACGTGCCTGGCACCAGGTAAGTAGACAATGAAAATTTGACTATTGTCATCATTTTTGTGACCGAAGTTTGACCTCCCCTCAGCTCTCTGGTGTGTAGTCTTTTCCCTAAATGAGTCAGGCAAAATGGTCCTTCTCAAAGCCAACAAAAATCCTAGAATGTAAGCTATCTAGACATGACCCGTACTTGTGATGCAAGCTAAGCTTTTGGAGATAGTTGGGTCATCTGGAATGATCCTGTCCAGCCTCCATCAGAAAAGAAGAGAAGCAAATCCTCAGAAGTCTCCCTATAAAGGTGTGTGAGAGCTAAGCTGAGGATAGACATGTAGATAACTGCTGACAGACCCTGAAGTCCTTCCAGTCCCTAGGCACCTGGTGATTTTACAAACTGTGTCTGCGGAAGTTACTAGTTATTAAGCTGACTTAATTTGGCCTAACTGGGAATGGGGGTAACTCTTTAGTAGTCTATGTCATAATTCTTTGTGTGTGTGTGTGTGTGTGTGTGTGTGCGTGTGTGTGTGTGTGCGTGTGTGTGTGTTAGAGAGAGAAACAGGGAGAGAGAGGGAGAGAAAGAGGGGGAAGGAAGAAAGAAAGAAAGAAAGAAAGAAAGAAAGAAAGAAAGAAGGGAAGAAAGAGAAACAGATACTGGTTCAACTGTCTATGGCCTAGCTGTGTGGGAATGGTATCTATTATATTGATTTGTAGCTCATAATCACCATAAACACAAACACAAACACATACACACACACACACACAATATTTTAAAGTATTCCAGTTCTTTGCAAAAAGTAAAGCTAAACATTATTTCATGAAGGTCTTAGTTGCTCATTTATCTGGGATCATGCCATTAAATGTGTTTCTTCTGAGAGTCTTAATAAAAAAAGATTAAAAACCACTCTTTGAAAGCATGAAGTGAATGACTTTCAGAGATTAACCCAATCCGTAGGACCAACCCAAAGACATTCAGACCAGAATTCTGTATATGGAGGCAGTTCATGGGACCAAGGGAAGCTCTAAGCAACAATACCATGTGACTAATATGCATCAAAAGCTGTCAATGGAAGAAGGATTCTAGAGGGGTCCTCTTCAGCCTGGTGATGATAGAGAGATCTGGTTCCTTTTAGCTGTGCTAGTGAGTAGGATCCACTAGAATGTGGACAAGTCAGAAGAAGTACACTTAGGAGGTGGCCTGCCCAGCAGGGCTGTGGCAAAGGTGATATAATAATATCTCTGCCTCCATCTGGGTCAGGGGGTGCTTCTAGTGCTAACCGAGGAAACCTGGATATTCAAAACTGTGTCTGAGAGTCTTTCTAATAAGTTCTGCTGGAGTACAAGGAGCCGAAGTCTACACATCAACTGAGAAAAGTTACAGGTAGGAATGGATTAGGAACTTGGTGAATATACTTGAGAACTGAGTCCTAAAGAATGACACATATGTGACTCTTGATGCTTTGATAACCTTAAATTTTCTGCTAGTAAAACTGTAAATATGCTAATTTTGAGGGTTTTTATTGGTAAATCTGACCAATAAAATCTCTGTTTAGAATGAAATTTCCCTCTTACCAATATGCTGCAAGTGTTAAAGAAAACAAATATGAGCTATGACAGCACAGGTTTTTGCCCCGCAACTCCTGTGAGGCAGCCAGACAACGAGGAGACTACACAGAGAAAGGACAGCTTCTCTATTTACCAAAAGTATTGAGACAGATACACTGAAAGAGGCTTTTTTGGTAGAGATCCAAATCCCATAGTCATAGTCAAAGCACAGCTTCTGGCTTATCTCTAGTAGGCCCTCTAATAGTCCCATAAATCTTGTTATACCACATATTGTGTGCTCAAACATTGGGGAACAGCTCCCATGAATGGAGGAGTTTGATGCCCCTCTCCTAACTTGTATCTAGCCCCACTTTGTTGACTTACAAATAATCCAAAGCAGACAACAGAAGTAATATTGGGAACTTCAAGGGTGAGTCAGGAAAGGCTGATCTACTTCTGCTGTTTCTTACAGAATCATTGTTCTTGGAGAACAATGTGGAGCCACTTCTGTCAGAGGCCTGGTGCTGCAGAGGGCATTTGAAAGTGTGCCCCTCAACTACAGAAGCCCTGGCTGGTACTATGAACTTTCTCTCCACTACAAAAAACATTTGGGATGTCTAAACTTGCACAACTATGGCCCAGCCCAAGTCAGACTTTCACCATATGAAAGAATGCAGGACAGCCCACCCTATATTCTAATCCATAAAATTGTGAACAGAAATAAGCAGTTATCTTAAGCTGCTACATTTCATGATAATGTGTTACAGGACTGTTGAGGCAAAACAAGGTTTTTGTGATTAATGAGAAAGCACTAACAGGAACAACCATTTTCACTGCAGGCAAACAGCTCTGCCAGGCTGTGATCTTTGAGGACAAAGCTGTGTCTGTGCCATCCCTTCCTATACTTAGGTTATGACTCATCGAAGGTGCCAAGTAAGTCTGTAAGTTAATAGAGCCCACATAAAATTGGAAAATCATTCATCACCTTATAATGTCAAATAAATTGTTAGTTATAAAAAAATCACTTAAATGCAACTTGACCAAGGTTCCTTGATTTGCTTCAAGTGACTTCTTAAAAAGTAAAATAAAGAGCATTAATTATTGCTTTTCTCTAACTACAGAGACATCAACAAAAGAATATGTATAAACTTGTCCTAGTCTACTTAGCATCACTATGGCAGAACTCTTGAGACTGGCTGTTCTGTAACAGGTTGGTTTGACTCATGGTACTTGTGTCCTCTTGAGAGCCTCTAGTTGCACCAAAAGCTATTGGAGAAATGAGAAAGGTAAGCATTTCTAGAAAGGGTGGACTAGCTTCATAACAACTCATTCCATGAGAGCTACATCATTTAGTGTGATCAGCATGAATCATGGCCATGGATGGTGTCTTAGCATCTTTTTCTCTTACACAGGGCTTTATATTTTTAAGGATTCACCACCACACTGGGAGGTAAAGAGTAGGAAAAATACTAGCTTACCAACTCCACTGTTCTGAGTTAGGTTTACCTTGTGTTTTTAAGTTATAATCAATTGCTTATTTTTCTAACATATTTTCTATGTCCAGGGTTAAAGGCCACAGTATTAATATATTATTGATATAAGGCATGTTAGGGAACATGCATACACACACGGCAAAACTTTCTGTTCATCTTTACAAGGAAATTCCAGCTAGTTTGCAAAGTGAAGCAATGTGTCAAGCAGCACATTTAGAAGCCCATAGGGCACCTAAAAGAACAAGGAATGATATTTCCAGAAGCACAAGATGCACTGTTGATTACCATTGTAAAAGGGTATGCTCCTTAGCCACTGGGATTAAGAGGAAGCAGCTCAGAATGTGTGCTCATCCCAGGAACTAAACTCTAGGATAATCTGTGTGTAACACTGTATATGATGCAGAAATACGAAGGTCATTTAGAATGACTGGAAACCAGCTGGTGATCGGCCAGGGAAGGCAGACAACAGAAGTGGGGTTGGGGAGAACAGGGAGGCCATCTTACCTGATGTGCTATGATTTTTTTTGTCCTTACATTTACTTCCTGATGAAGAGTCTGTAACCATAGCTTGGAACTCTGCTTTAATGTGGCCATTGGGTCTAGCACTAAAATTGTCAGTGGTCCCAATAGACACAGCCAGTTTTTAACAAGGAAAACATTCAGCTCATGAATTTGGCAAGAAATCAAAAAATAATAATTTCTGGTTTACTCTGCTTTCTATAACAGTTTCTCACAGGGATTTTTTTTTCTCATAGAATAGTGTAATCCTGGCATTCTAGACTTCTAGAATATTTTAGGAGCTCTATTTATTCTAGGATCTCTATTTCGTTTCCTTTTGTGTTTCTTCCTACTCATAAACTCAAAGTTAGTTACAATAAAGAAAGATACCAGCCTGGCCTACAACAAGACCTGTCTCTTAAAAAGTTAAATCACTCTATTATGTTAGCAGTAAGAATGATGATTACCTTTGAAGTTGAGTCTGGAAGGCCTTGGAGGCCTGCAGAACTTCATTGTTTAAAATTTATCTGTGTTTCTCTAAATGTTTACAAAGAAATTCACCAAGCACAGTGTATGTTTTAAATATGTTATAGTTATCATTTATGTTAGATATATAAGTTACATATATGCTATATGTAATATATTTGGTAGAAAAAAATAATTGCTTATAATACAGTAACAAAATTTTATGGTCTTCACTGATAGATTCCTCAGAGTTCAGAGACCCCCAACTAATGAATTACATTCTCAAAATGTCTGGAAGCTGTGAGAAGGGAAAATATTATTTGGTCTTCAATTCTGCTTCTTGACATATAGTTCTAAGCACTTTCTGGAATTTAGAGCCTTCTCTTGTATGCTCATGAGATAAATAGGAGTTTGGAGTCCCTATATAGTTTCAGGGTTAGGGCCTGTCACAGAAATACCAGGTCATAATTAGAGGTTCAGGAACCCCCAACCTCCAGGGAGTGGAGAAGTTCTGGCAGTTAAGCTCATCAATAATGGCCAATTACTGGGTCAATAATGCTTAAATGAAGAGACCTACATAAAAGCCAAAGCGACGGACTGTGCTTGGGAAACTTCTGCATAGCTGGGCAAGTTAGGTTGCTGAAGGGATAGTAGCTAGAGAGGGTGTGAGAACTCTGACAGGTTCCAAAGTAACACTTCTCTCCATCAGGTTATCTGCATCCTTTGTTATATCCTTTAGCCATAAGTAGATAAATAGTAACTGTTTCCATGGGTTCTCTAGCAAATTACCCAAATGCAAGGAAGGGGCAGTGAAACATTAGACTTATTGCACTGATCTACAGGAAAGGCCATCATTTCTGTACCAGTTGTAACTGGTGTCCAGATCCAGAGGCAGCCTCATGGGACTGAAATTTTTGTCCATGCAACTGGACAGTCTTTCCAGGCAGAAAGTACAATAATTAAACTGATTTGTATGACATCTACTTGGAGCCCCAAGTAGAGGTAAATAGTTGCCGCTGGGAAGAAATTACCATACACTTTGATGACTAGAAGTGAAGTATTTTATATTGAAGGGACTATGTGAGGATGGAAGCTAGGAAACTCATTTTGGTTTTTCATATATCCATAGAGGAGTAAAGCAGACCTTTCCTGATGCTGCTAAGCAGCTGAGGTTACTATGTGCCCAAAGGAGAAGTGCAGCATTTGTCAGTTGCCTCCAGAATCTGAATAGGAACATGCAACAACAAATGCTTGCACCCGTTATCATTGTTAGCATTATGCTTCTTTTATGATTCCTTATGGTAACACCAATAAGCCACAATCAACATGTGTGCATCGAACACAGTAAAGTTCCTGTTTTACCTACTGATTCCTCCACCTTGAAGTGGTTAGAATCATATTTATATGTTTTCATGAATATAGCTCTGTGTATTGTTGGGGTTTCTGTCAGGTCACAAATTGTTCCTCAGACTCAGTAGCTTTGATGATCTGATTTTTAGTTTTGGTTCTGTGGTTCAGCAATCTACTAATACTGGAGCCTAGAAGTTATCTCTGAGGATCACTGAGTGATTGCAATCAGATAGTAGCTAGATCATAATCATCTGAAGACATGGTTGGGTTGAGTATCGAGAGACCTTCTCACTGACGGCTGGCGGTAGGTGGGCAAGATTGTCAGATGAGCTCTAACTGGGGCTGGTTTCTCGAGTCCCTGCCTGTGACTCTCCAGCACATTGAGCAGAGGTGGTTTTGGTTTTCTTACATGGTGTCTACTTCCACCTTCCCCAGTGTTGACACTGCAATGAGAGCTTAAGAAAAGAAACTGACTTTTCCTAAGAAGTAACTTGGTATTGCTCCTGTGACATTTTTTTTGGTTACAAACAAGTCATAAACCCAGTAACTGGAAGAGAGAGGATGGGACCTCAATTCTTTTGAAAAATAAATTATTTTATTTTATTTCATGAACATTAGTGTTTTGTCTGCATGTATGTCTGTGTGAAAGTGTTAGGTCCCCTGTAATTGAAGTTACAGACAGTTGTGAGCTGCCATGTGGGTGCTAGGAATTAAACCCAGGTCATTTGGTAGACCAGTCAGTGCCCTTACCCTCTGATCCATCTCTTCAGCCCCAAGTCTCACCTCTTGATAGGACAGCTCTCAAAGAACTTGTGTTCATCTTAAAAATTGCCACCCTATGAGAGAATTACAATAATCAAAATACATTAGGTGATGGTCTTATGTTTTCTGGGTCTGGTGACGGTTGGCACATAAATTAGCTAATAAAACTATATCATTGCATTTATTATCTAGGAAGTCACAGATGCTCCAACTTAATAGGAATAGTTCTTATGGGCCTTGTTCCTTTAAATATGTACCAACAGCCTTGTTATGCACTGCTATAATGCAAGTCATGGGAACCCAGAAGCCTTGTAGGTCCCCATCTGTGAACTTTAAGGACAAATGTTGAGTTTATTTTTCCTGGTACCATGCCCAACATTTACAACTACATCTCTGAGAGTTTTAAGCTTCAAAAGATTTCAGTCATTTCAGAGACACCTGTAACAAGTACTTGGATGCTTGGAGATTATATCTGGCATTATATCACTGTCCTAGGATGTTTGAACCCAAATGTTAGGCATGGGCATTGTTTCAAGCTCAAAAGAATAGGCCCATACTTATTAGTTCTGTGTTTTAAGGTTTAGCTATCTTAAAATGTAAAGTGTTCAGAAAAAAATGTGTGTGCTGAGCACTTTCAGACCTTTAAAAATTATTTCCTAAACAATGGACTACAGCAACTACTTATACAGCATCTATATTTTATAAGGTATTATAAGTAATCTAGAGATTAACATACATAGGGGGATATGTAAACTCTCTGCAAATATACCATTTTATGTAAAGAACTTAAGTGTCCAGGGATTTGAGTATCCATAGGAGGTTTAGGAACCAATCCTGGTGCATGCTGATATATGACTACTCACTGCTCTTCTGATTAATGAAAATAGAATGAACAATCTTTAGAACTGAAACAGAGGTGTGCTCCAGGGTAGGGGAAGGAAATCTTATTCTGGGAGCACAGTGTATTTATCATTTGTCTGTCTGAGAGAACTAAGAATTAATAAGTATTAGAATGAGAAGTTAAAGCAGCTAGATGAAGTTTCAAGGGTTCCAGGACTAAACTGAAGCTCAATATTATCGTGTGTATATTAAAAAGACAGCTTGTTAGGAATGTGATAAAAAGCTCTGGGAACAAATGTAAGATGATTTTTCTCTCTGTAAATTCACCTGGCTGTAAAGACAGGCTGACTTGACACAACCATGAGTATCATGTGAGGGCTGGGAGTCAGCAGTATTGATTTCAAGTGGGGAAGGTCACAGGAATTCTAGAAGATGACAGATAGAAGATTTCTCTAATCTCACTCTCAGGCTTATCTACTCCTCTTGAAGTACATACTTAGGGCTCATTTATTGAAAATTCTTATTCAATCATGTAATTTGTTGTTATTAACTCTAGATGGCCAGTTCCATGATAGCAAGATCTGGCACAGTTTCCAGCGTATGCATATGTATGTTGTCACTGAACAAATTGGATCTGTGAACTAAGGATGACTTTACATGTTTGAAAAGTCTCAAACCAAAAATGGTGTTCATAAAGTAAAAATTTTTAAAAATTGAAAATTTTATTGGAACACCTGCTTTCTAGCTAGAGCAATAACATTGTATAGTTAGTTGAGCAGGCAATCATGTGTGCCACATAGCCTAAAATACTTATTATATTATTATTTTTTATTATTTACAGAAAAGGTATTCTGGCCACAAATACAGATGACATGGCTTCTATCAACTTTGGACTCTAAGAGAGTGTTCTTCTAAACTTTTGGCTGAAACCTCATGATTGGAGTCATTTTGACTCTCTACACATGGAAGCATAAAATGACTAACCTCTGTTTTTTATAAGGATAAATGCTATAAAAATAGAAATGTCTCAGGTCCCCATAATGAGGCAACAGCTGAACAGATGTGTTAGTATTAAGATGGTAAGAGTGTAGGCTGATCTTGGCAGGATTGTGAGATTATGATTCAGACAGAGCTTCATTAAAATCCAGGAAGTTTCTTGGTGCATTGGACCAAGAAAGTTTCTTGGTGCATTGGACCATAGAAGTTTCTTGGTGCATTGGACCAAGCTCTAACTCATCAAACTGCAGAGTAAGTGTTGGTGGAGTGCTGAGACATCTATATAACACCGCCTTCTCCCAAGGCTCTGGGAACATGGTGAAAGTGGAGGTTAAATGATGATAAGATTCAGGGATCAAAGAGGACAGGAGCTGAACAGTGTCTTCTTGATACCACAGGACCACTGTGCTTATAAACTAGCAGCATCTGAATTGCCTACATAGGACATGCACAAGATCAAGCCAGTTAACATTCCAGATGGTGCTAAGGCTCCTGCCATCCCTAAGGAGCTAAGGACAGTTGATGGGAACTGTCTGGGAGAGTCACTTTTCTTTACGTAGTGTTCCCGGGCAAGCTAACATTCCAGTGTATGGGCAAGCAACTGTGAATATACAGAAAGTATAAATTTGGTCTTGGTGAGTTAATTTTTCAAACAAAGAGAGTGTACAAAGTGGACAGGTGGGACAGGTGGGAGTATGAATCTGAGAGGGGTTAGGGAGAAGTTGGAGTGGATATGATGAAAATGCAATCTATGAATGTATGAAATTCTCAAAGAATTAATGAACATATTGTATTTTTAAAAAACACAAAACCCAGGCTTTGACATCTCTAAGTGCCATTTTTGACAAAATAAATCTCTGAGCCTCAGCTAATCTTTTAGTAAGATGGTGCTAAAGTTATCTTCCTCATAAGATGTTGTGGGTGTTGACTGGGATATGACAGACATATCGTGGGTGTATCTTCACATCCAAAGATTCATTCTACAAGGACTATTCTCCCACTCCAAACACTGTACAAGGACTCTGTACAGTCCTTCCCTACCTTCCTGCCTCTGTCTGTAATTAACTGGACAAGCACAGACAATTGATGCAAAGCCCATCCTAGGCAGTTATATCTCCCCCTGAAAATAGTTTTGAGCTCTAGTTGTTCCAACTGAGATATGTACACTGAATACTCTTCTATTACAATAAAGGTTAAAAAAATTTAAAAAAGTTTTCAGATAGTATAGAATAAAGATACAACAAAGTATTAATATAAGAGGAATAAACAGTTTCTGTTGAGATGGAAGCCCTGATGAGTCTGGTCTGCACAGTAGCCACCATTCCTAGTTTGTGGTCTACTCTAAGGTCCTAAGTATTACCTGACATGGAATGTCTTGATGTATGCTGTGAATGTGCCTTGTTGCCATTTGTTAATAAAGATGCTGTTTTGGCCATTGGCAAGACAGCTTGGAGGCAGGTAGGAAATCCAAGCATAGATAAAAAAAAGAAGAAGGGCAGAATGAGTTGAAGGCACTGCAAGCTGGTGCCCAAAAAAGCAAGATGTGAAAGTACTGGTAAGCCACTAACCATGTGGTAAGACATAGATTAATAGAAATGGGTTGAGTTAAGTTGTAAGAGCTAGTTGGTAATGAGCCTGAGCCATAGTCCAAACAGTAAGCAGCTGAGGGTGGATCTGGACATTAGGGCTAGGCCAGACCAGAAGCTTCAGACTACAGTTGTCCACTATCCAAGCCCACATTTGTGGTGGCTCCAAGCTGCTGACACCTTTTAGTCCCCCAGAAATTCTCAGCTCTTTTGGGTTAGCTATAGAAACAAGGTGTGAAAGTTTTTCATATTTGTTCTATTCATTTGCTGCATGCTACAGCCTCTGCATTTGGAATCTTCTAGCTTCAGAGAAAAGAGACTGGGGAGAAGAAAAACTTCACACAGATACAGTTGGTCCCCATTGCATAAAATCTAAATTTTGAGATGTTTGTATCTGGTAGGTGACAGGTGTTTTGATGCAAGAGATAGACTGGGTATCTGCTACATACTGACAGCAGTCCCGTGAGCATGCATCCAAGTAACTGAGCCCATCACCTAGTGGTGATGAAGCAGGATTTAGGAAGGGTAACATAGGAAGAGTGTAAGGAAGGGGCCCCAGATTACCCTCACTATGAATTTGTCAGAGAAACCACCTGGCAGCCTGAGGAAGCTCCTGATGTTGTTTCTGCTTCCCAGTTGTACCCCAAAGATACAGACTAGCTACTTCTCAGCCATGGTTCAGAGAGATATTCACATACAAGAACTGGCTCTAATGACCTTGTAACACTTCTCATAAGCATACTTGACTAAAACAACATACAAAGAACCTATTTTATAATTATTTAACCATGTGATGGCTATTATATTAAGAATAAATATTATTCTTGGGCTGGAGAAATGGCTTAGCCATTAAAGGCTAGGCTCACAACCAAAAATACAAGAATAAATATTATTCTTAACATAACTAATTCCACCATAACTTTAATAATATGCTAAGTTTTAAATAAGAAAAGTGATTACCATAGTATAAGTAGATTTAAGAAGTATATGAAAATCTCAACCCTGCAGAACAGCTGATGTTGCCATCTTAGGAGACTTAAATCACCACGTCCTAGTAACACGGATCCTAAGAGGAGATGTTTTCAGATAGAAATAGATAAATAAGGCTTAGCAACTTTCTAGTAACTATTGAGTCTGGGTATTGGCTAGATAGGAGTTTATGGCATTGCTCTTTTTGCTAAAATTTTCATATAAAAATTATTTTAATAGTTGGATTTAAATGTATTAAATTTTATTTAGATAAAGATTTTCAAAAGCTAGGTGATCATGCACATTTAACAAACACCTTAGAATGTTTTATTTGTTTTTTAAATAGATGTCTTTTGTACAAGGGACTGTACCAAAGACAGAGAAATGAACGGAATGTCATTTTTTAAAAAAAAGAATTTGTGTGTGTGTGTGTGTGTGTGTGTGTGTGTGTGTGTATGTATGTAATGGGGGGGTTGAGGGTGCCACATGTGTGTAGGCACACTCAAAGGGCAGAAGAGGGTGTCTGAGCCTATAACTAGAGCTGGAGTTACAGGTGATTGAACATATGTGGGTGCTAGGAACTAAGTGAACCAGGGACCAAGGTCCTCTGGAAGAGCAACAAGCACCCTTAACCACTGAGCAATCCCCATCCAAGCCAGACTCCCAAGTAACATTTTAAGATTCCTTCCTCCTAAAAAGCAGATACAGACTTGTTATCCTATATCAGACACTGAAGCTTTTCTCCCTAAACAAGGTATAAAGTATATGGCTTCAATAAATATTTGAAGCACCACAAATAATTCATAGTAAGTGAAATAATTATTATTTCCTCAGCCCTCATTGGACAGACATGGAGAACAAAGTCTAAGTATAGACTCACACTGGAGAATTGGAAAATCACCTTGGTCCTCATGTAAAACAGCCCAAGATCAGAGATACTGCTTCTCCAGTGTCTTCCCGAAGAACACCATGGGAAACCAGGACAGTGATTAGAGAGCTTTGATGAAATGCATGCTCATTTCAACAGCATATATACTAAAATCAGAACAAAATCAGAGTGCAGGGCCAGGTGGCAACCTGGTCAAAAGGGCCAAAGGAGCAAACCAGGAAAGAACAAAGGCCGGGTTACACAGAACCCGTCTATTAAGGTTCTTACTGGAGTGGATATACAAAGAATGTTTTGCCCTGGTTGCATGAGCCTGGGGCACAAAATCACACCCCCACCTATTCAGGTGTCACAGGAAGAAATTATTAACTGCATTTTAATCTATTGGTACAACATTGCAGTCAAGTGAATGGTGTTTTTGAGGTGTATGGGAAGGAGAGCCAACCATATTTATCAACATGAGATGATCCTTTAGCTTTCCTTAGCTTTGGCTCAGTAAGGCACAATTGTTTTTACTGTCATCACTTACCCCTTTAGTTTTGTGGCCAGTCCAAGGCCACAGAACGCTCTTCTGCTTTATTTTTATTTGAGCGGTGACAGTCAGTTTGATGACAGCTAACTGACTGTGTTTAGAAGCTTCAAGCTGTCTGCTTGAAAATCTGCCTCCACTTCCCATTCCCCAAATCCTTGCATACCTCAACATACCTCCTCACCTTCCAAACAGCATGCTAATAACAACATGCTCCTTGGTACTTTCTAACCCCATGTCTATATGTGGTCATTAAATTAGCTTCCGGATATCCCAATATCAAATGATCTCCTTCCACCTGTCCAATCTACCCTTTTGGGGTCCTGATAGCTAGGTCCTGTTGCTGGATAGGTTGAGTTTTACCAAGCTTGAGTGAACAAATAAAGATATCTGCAGGTCTGGTCTGTCCTGGCCTTAATTGGGGACAACATGAGGCAGTACAGATTTGAGGCCAAAAGGAAGAGTATACAAAACAAAGACCTTGGAAACTCCTAGTCTTCCCTACTCCATAGAGGCAGCTGGGGAAGCTTCCATGAAAGATTTCAGTCTCCAGAGAAAGGGGAAACATTGGTATCTGGTGAGCAATGGATGGGAGTGGGGTGGAAAAATCAAGACTCTGCTCCCCGGGTTCCTTAAGCCACCCACACATGGCTGAGGCCTGGAACTCCAAACTCCTTTCAGGCTGGAGTAATGAGAACTTGAACTTGAAGCAATTCCAATTTCTGCAGCAGCACAACAGCACTGAGGTACTGAAAAAGCACTGTAAAGAAAGGGGCAAGACAGAACCTGACACATTGTGGCTTCTCTGTAGATTCATCAGTCATAAAAAAACTAGGTGCCCACTCCACCATGCAGTAGGAAATTCATCCTGAATGAAGCGGATAAAATAACCTTGATTTCTGGCACAGCATTGACGAGAGTGAACTGGAGGCAAACACTTATGTAGAGGTCCTTTGGGATGCTTGAAATATTTTATGCCTAGAGCACCAGCAATAGAATACCAAGTAACTATGAGCCCCAACACTAGTCTCACCAGGTTCGAATTCACTTCTCTATGCATGTGACCCTTGGCCATTATGAAATCTTTCTGTTTCTCTGCAGAATAGACATAACATTAAAGCAAATATAAGATCTAGCCTAAGTTGAGATCAGGAAGCTGATCTCTATTGGCTAGTTACGTTGTGGCTCCCTTCCTTCTGGCTTCTAAGTGAATTTGTGCAACAGGAACACACCTAGAAGACCTGAGGGCCATTTTTGGCAACTGCAAAGCTCTCTGCTTGGTGCCTGTCTCCTAGAGCATTCATTAACTTTGAAAGTCACTCCTTCTCCAGGCAAGCAATCAGTAAGAGGGGAAAGATCTTGGCATTTTCAAACATAACCATATCACTGGTGTTTTCCTAAATATCTATAAACAATCATCTTGGAGTCTGACCAGAACAACAGAACATAGCCTTGACAAGCACTCAGCTGCAGAAGCTGATATTCCCAAGTGAGGTACAGTTCTGTAATTGTTCTAGAAACAATGTAAAGTGCTGATGACCCTCTTTTTGAGAGGCAATAGTCTATCTTTCCCCAAACCCTCTACAAACACATCAAAAGAGAACAGTTAGTGATAGAGTACTTGCTTAAAGTGAGTGAGGCTTTGAACAGAATCTCCAGTGCAGACAATGGGGTGGAGGGTAACATGGAGAATAAGAAAATTATCACTATAAAAAAATTAACACAAAATGGCCGTTCAAATAGAGAGAAATAATAATTTTGTTCAGCAGTGACTTTTGCCTTATGTGAAGAGCCCCTGATTCCCTTGTAAGAAATAAAAATTCTATTCGTCCTTTGACAGTGATGAGCAAAGGGAGATTTCCAGGCAGGAGAATACCAGCCAAATTTGAGACTGTTGTTTGCCTTCTTAAGACAGAAACTATCCCCTTCTGCCTCCCATAATCTAATCCTTTAATCTTTCTGCTGGCACTAGAACAATGTTAAGCTTTGGGTTCAGGCCCTTTGGTTTTCATAATCCATGGGAATTTGAAGACGATGAATTGGTGGAGTGCCCGAAAGTTTCTAACATGTAATTGGAGCCCAAGGGGGAAGTAATTAGGAGAGAGCTATGTAACTCCATCACTCTTCTGGAAGCCTCCGGATTATGTAATTCCCTTCTGTAGTTTCTCTCCTCTGCATGCCCCATTTTGCCACAGAACAAGAACAAAAACAAAACAAAAATCAGAAGCAATGAAGGCAAGTAACAAGGATTGACCCAAATAACTCTTGATTTGAATTTGGTGTAAGGAATCCGATAAAGAACGAATTCAAGCTAATGAAACAAAAAGATTGGGTGGGAAAAGATTCCAGCCTGACCCAGTACCTCCTGCCACCCCTGCCCTTGGCCACCCTTGCCCAAGCTAGGTGACAGCTATGCCATCAGGAGCATCTGAACTATCTCTTCCAAGATGTGGGGCTGGGTGGCCAGGCATTCCTTGTTTGTGGTGGCATGACTTCTAGGTGGCAAGAACAAGGATTAGACACATATTCTGTGGCTTCTCTGTAGAGGAAGATTTTCTTTTTTTTTCAGTTTTTTTTATTTATAGAATGATATTTATTGCATATAGAGAACAGTTTTTTAATATTTATTTTTATTTTATGTGAATTGGTGTTTTGCCTGCATGTATTAACTGTGTAAGGTGTCAGATCTTGGAATTACAGACAGTTAGCTGCCATGTGGTTGCTGGGAATCGAACTCAGGTCCTCCGCAAGAACAGTCAGTGCTCTTAACTGCTGAGCCATCTCTCCAGCCTGAGGAAGATTTTCAAAAGCTAAGTAATCATGCACATTCAACAAAAATCTTAGAATGTTTTATTCTTTTTCTTTAAGGAGTTTTCCTTGGCAAGTTGCCATTCCAGTGTATGGCCCAGCAACTGTGAATATACAGGCAGCATAACTGCCTTAACTTGTATTTCTGCTTTAACTGTTAGTATAAATAGGTATCTATTAAGAGAATGGACAATGAGTACTTTCTTACATTTCTTCTGCAGCTGACAGTATAAATAGGTGTCTGTTAAGAGGACAGACTTCTGTGGGTTGTTGGAGAAATGAGTGTTTCAGGAAAAACCCCAGAAAATCAATTCCTATTTCTCTAGTTGTCAGAAGCAGTGAGCCAAATTTACATCATGCTAAAGAGACTCTGAAGAACTGGTCAAGGGGCCAGTGAAATAGTGGCTGGTCTCAGACAAGGACAGGGCCTAGCAGTGGAGCTCAGTGGTAAAACAATGTACACACACACACACACACACACACACACACACACACACAACTTGTCCTACACCTTACCCATGCTTGTAATTACTTCACATTCATTTCTTCATGTCTTCCTTATTGACTCATTTTATTATAATAAGACATAGTAAAAGTCAATATGGGCACCAAACAAAATAGAAATTAAGACTCATTCTCCATTTTTAAGACCAACAACCTCTAAGACTAATTGGCCAGTTGTTCAACATAAGATACAACTTTGTGTAGTGAAACAGGCAAGATAATACAACAGAGGCTTGTCATTAATTAACCAAGTGATAAGGGGGCAGACACAACCGAAGCACAGCTAGAGCC
The DNA here is from genome assembly GCA_004025045.1 of Sigmodon hispidus. Lineage (NCBI taxonomy): Eukaryota > Metazoa > Chordata > Mammalia > Rodentia > Cricetidae > Sigmodon > Sigmodon hispidus. The sequence continues at coordinate 184,994 of PVIH01001332.1, forward strand.
GGTGCATGGAGAAGCCCAAAGAGAGACCTGCAGCTATGCTCATTATGGTTTATTCACAATAGCTAACATACAGAACCAATCTGTGAGCCTATCAATGGTGAATAAAGAAAGTATGCATATACCCCCACTCCTCAAGCACAAGAGTGCTGATGGTGCTGTGGGCACAGTAAAGTTCACTCCACCATTTGCAAGAGAGCTGGCCCCAAATCTTGGGTTAGAGCCAGCTCAACCACTTACTGGAGAACTACCCCCTCACACCAGCCACCACACTAGGGTACATGGGCAAGGGCTGTGGCTTGAGCACTGGACAGAAGCTCCACAACCTACTTAATTCTCTAATTATTGCTGGATCTAGGCTGGATTTTCCTGGTAACCATTGTCTTTCCAGGTAAGGAAGCTGAGGCTTTGCTATCATGACTTAGAGAAAGCACTCTTTAGAAACTTGGCTTAGGTATTCCAAGATATGAAGAATACAGGCTTATTGTGCAGAAGAAATTTTTTTTCTAACTGGAGGGAGGGAGGGAAGAAGGGAGGGAGGGACAGAGCTATGGGAAGTCCTAGCACCTTCAGTTAGGAGCTACAAGTAAAATCAGAGAGCTCTGGAATAATAAATTCATTCTTGCATATGTTATATTCTAAGTAATTTAGCAAATTCTTCTTAGATTTAAAAAAAAAAAAACAGAAAACCAAGACCCTGACATATGTGTAACTCTTCAGAACACCCCTCTGAGGCAGTGTGCATGTGCTCTCACAGAAATGTTTCATGTGCAACTTACTTCCAAGAAATTGGCAGCAGATGTCTGTGTTTGTGGTCTTGTTGGTAGGAGGCTGTTATTTGTGCCACCTGCTGCTGATGCCACTGTGTAGACAGACTTCATGGACAGGCTTGATTGAACATTCTGATTCAGGAGTTTCCTGGAAGGTTCTCAGCAGCACAGGTGGATACAGGCTCACTTTTAAAACATTTAATCTATGCAAAAGCAGAAATCAGTAAGATCAGAAGAAAGAATTAAAAAGAATTATTGCCAAGCACTCATAGATTCTTGAAATGATATAGCATAGATGTAGGAGCCATAGCTGCCAGTGTGCTTAGGCAGCATCAGCTGTTAGATTGTTTGGATCTGTAGCACTTGGCTTCCGTTTTTGCTTGACCTGGCCTAGTAAATACCTTCCACTGTTAATATCACACTCTCATCTTTCTCTGTACTTGTTTTCCCATTGCCCTAACACAAAAACCAGCCATGACATATCAAGGAAATCCTCCACCCCATTCTAACCCAGATTTATCTCCCTGTTCTCTTTTCCAGTAAACAGGAAAGCTATCAGAGAATTCAGCTGATGAAAAGAAGTGATCTTCACAATGAAAATTCCAGAAAAAGTAGAAATGGCTGCTCTGAAATGTCTGTTTCATACTTTCATCTATGACCTATTGCTAAACAAAGCATCTCAAAATGTAGTGGGTTCAAATGACAGCTATGTTTTCTCACAATCTATGGATTAGCAACTCTGTTGGCTCAGTTGCATGATTCTACTGATCTGTGCTAGTTTGGCTCAAGCTTCCACAGTTTGGTGCTGATCAGCTGGCAGATCCATCTATGGGGATGTGTCTAGCATAAGGTGGTTTAATCATATATATTATGGTTGGCTCACTAGAGTATGGTATGAAATGTTTCGCATCCCCCAGGAACAGGACCTCTTTGTTTGCCTGTCACTCAATATACAAGAAAATAAGCCTGTGAGAGCACTGAACCCTGACAAAATGGTCATGCCATTCCCACTTCATTCAAAAGTCCAGAGAAAGAAGAAAGCGAGACAGGCCAGCATATATAGTTTAGCATCTTGGTTTGAGGTTCATGCACAAATCATTGTTACAAGTCCTCTCTTGTAACCATGTACTTGGAAGCCCAGTTCCTTCATGTGGTGGAAATGCTCTCTGTATGATGTAAATAAAGTAACTAGTTTGGCCTATGCACAGCACTGTAGAAGTGGGTGGAGAATCAGAGGGCAGGCAGGTAGGAGAAGGGCGGAGTTAGTCACCATCCAACCACCGAAGGAGGAACATATAGGAGATACATGTGAGCTATGGGCTGGCCACATGGCGGGTAGATTAGTAGAAATGGATCGAATTAAGATGAAACAGCTAGCTAGTAATGTGCTTGAGACATAGACCAAACAGTATGAAGTGTCTGATTCATTTCTTTGGGGGATAAAAGCCGCCGAGGACCAGGTTCCAAAACCCCTGGCCCAAACGGGCCCCGGGAAACTTTCTACAACACCTTCACATAAATGTGCCATGTATGTCTCAGATGCCCATTTCCAAAAAAAAAATGTGCAAATAACCTCAGAACTTCAAGGCTCCTTATTTGAATCATTCTAGAGAGACTTCTATCTCTGAATAATAGTATGAGTTTCCCAAGCCCTAATAACAAACAAATGGTGTCTGTTTAAGTATATTCCCAACTTATCCTTTTATGAGGAATAGAGGGACTGAACTGGTGTGGGTTATGTGTTCAGAAAGCTCTCGAAAATTATGTTCTTTAGTTCACGTTTAGGGAAATTCTCCTATATATTTTCTTATACCTATGCATATTGGTGTACATATTGTCAAAATCAGGTGCATTATGGGAAGGAGTATGCACAATAGGAAAAGGGAGTATATGACCTGCTCTACCAATCAAAATTGATGTTCATCAAAATCATATCGAAACCCTTCCTTCTCTGGAACCCCATAAAAGAAAGTGTTGAGCAATAGTCAGAGCCCTTGAGTGACCTCACTCTTGTGACCACCTGTCAATCTTACCAGTGTGTACCTGTGTAACCTACACTATCACTTTGTTCTGAGTTAAGTCTTCTTGCTTTGATTGCCAATCCTTGTGAGCCTTTATTTCCAATTCTTTGGATAAGAAGCCAAGAATCCAGAAACACCTGGCCTAGAACCCTGACTACTAGTAACAAAAAAACCCTGCCAGAGTCAGGAGTTAGGTAAATTGATCTCTTTATGGTGGATGAACATAGGAAGGGCTGGAGTCCTGAGGCTCAGAAACAAAATGTGTTGAGTGGAAACAAACAGCTTGACCACAATGCAGTCTTTATCATCACTATATCATCTTGCCTTTTGAGCCCTCAGAAGTTTAGAGAATTCAGAGTACTCCATGTAATTCTATCTTCATAAGTCAGTTTTCTATACTATCTCCTGGGGAAATCAATTTCCTAGGTGGGGCTCATAGCATTTAACTTTTTGGAAAAAGATCATTACTGATAGGCAGAGACTCCTGTGATCCTAGTCCCATGGACTGCCACTTATTATACCCATCTTTACCAAAATCAGCCTGAGTGGCCTATCTCTCAGCATAGAGGAAACTAGTGAGGATCACTTCTTGAGATCCTGAATCTACAAAGAGAGGAATAATGGTACAGAGGAGCAAAGAAGGTGCTGAGATTTAAACACATATTTCAATGGTCTATACTCCAGCCCTTCCTATGTTCATCCACCATAAAGAGATCAGATACTAAAATACAGCTATTACAATTTGTTCTTAATGGTATCCATTTCATTCACTAAATGTTATACTGCTATTTTGTCTCATTTCTCCAGAGCCATAGAGCTTCTGTTGCTGTGATAAACACCATGTGAGGAAAGGGCTTATATGGCTTACACTTCCATGTCATAGTTTGTCATTGAGGGAAGTCAGGGCAGGAACTGAAGTCATGAAGGAGTGCTGTATGATTTTGTTTGTGTTCTGACAAATAGGGCTTGCCTGGAAATCAGAGAAGCAGAGCAGCCAGCCACCAGAGACTTCTTACCACTACAAAATCTCAGATCAAAATAGGGCTAGATCCTGCTTCCACCTCCTTAGTGCTGTGATTAAAGTCCTGTACAACCAGAGTTCAGTTCTGTTTCTCTTTAAGACTGGTTCAGTTTCATGTACCCAAGGTGGCCTTGAACTCCTGATCTTTGTGCTTCCTTCTCTGAAGTGCTGGGATTAATGGTGTGGGCCACCACCGCCTGGCCACTATGGTAAACTAGTTGCTAGCTTATCTCCAGGGTAGTAGCACGAATGAGACTCAAAGCCAAATATTGGGGAAAGGCTGAAATATCAGAGAGAGGAATCACCACAGTCAATTCTTACCCAGCTGTCTTGCAACTTCCTCAGCCTTGCTCCTGGTCACTTCTGCCTGTTGCTTCTGCTAGTTGCTTCTGTGTTTGCCTGGTTTCTATGAGCCCTTATATACCCTATTCCATCCAGATTAGGATTAAAGGCATGTAGCCTTGAACTCACAGAAACAGAAGAAGTTCTGTCTCTGGAGTTATGGGATAAAGGATATTGGTTACCACTCCCGGCTTTCTCTGTTCTGGGATTAAAGGTGTGTGTGATTGATTTAGCTGGTTATCCTTGTATTCAAGGATCAAGGACTTTCTGAGCTGTCTGCCTAGGATTTGACTGTGTGGTCTCTCTGATATCCCAGCATTTGTTAAATATTTAACATATATCCATACTCTAGGCAAGCTTTATTTGTCAGAAGACAAACAAAATATTATACAACAGAGGAGTACCTCTTCTTTTTTGTTTGTTTTTGTTTTTTTACACAGGGTTTCTAGAGGAGGAGTACTTCTTACTGGGTTGTTTCCCATGGCTTGCTCAGCTTGCTTTCTTATACAACCCAGGACCACTGGTCCTGTACAATCACTAAACTGGACCACTCTACAACAATCATTTAAAAACTCCACAGGCCAATCTGGTGGGCACACTTTCTTAGTTGAGGTCCCCTCTTTCCAAATGACTCTAGCTTGTGTTAAGTTGAGGAAGAAAAAAAAAAAAAAAGAATCAGGACAATTGACCCTTTGTCAACTTGACACATTGCTACAATACTATTAAAGTACAACTTTTACTTTCTTGTTTATCCTCAAGACATCCTATTAATATCAATATCTCAATATGAAACACTTTTCAACTTTTAAAAGTACCACAGTCTTTAAATTGATTTAATTCAAATACTTTGAAAATTTAGTCTCTTTAAAGCATCCAAAGTCTCTTTCAAAGTTCAAAGCCTTTATAAAATATCACAAGCCTCTCTAAAATCTCCCAAGTCTCTTAACTGTGGGAATCTTAGAAAAGTTTTGTTTTTTAAAAAAAAAAAAAAAAGTTAAATAACTTCTTATTCCAGAGAGAAGAGCCACTGTAGAGCCATAATCAAATCAAAGCAAAAAGAAAACTCCCAACAGTGTAAAAAGCTCAGTGTTAGCATCTGAATTCACTCACATCCCTAGGTTCTGGACTCCAAAGGATCCAGATTGTTCTACTATCCACAGGATACATAGCACATCTAATACATTCAGACTAGTATCATTGCACACCTGCTGACCATGTGGTCATCCCATGGTACTGGAATCTCCAAAATGCTGGGATCTGCACTATAATTGGGCTGCATTTTCACCCATAGGGATTTCTTTAGGGTCTCTGTTCCTGCTGTGTGATGCCAAGTGTGCTGGTTTAAAAAATATGGTACCCAAAAGATTGACACTAATAAGAGGTGTGGCTTTGTAGGAGTAGGTGTGGTCTTGTTGGAGGAAGTGTGTCACTATGGGAGGCAGGTATATGTTCAAGCTCCACCCAGTGAAACAGTTCACTTCCTGCTGTCTTTTGATCAAAATGTAAGAACTTGCAGAGCTAACTTCATGTCTGCTTATACACTACCTTGCTTCCTGCCATGAAAATAGTGGACTAAATCTCTGAACTGTAAGCAAACCACCACAGTTAGATGTTTTTCTTTATAAGAACTGCCATGATCATAATGCCTCTTCACATAGAAATCATAACTAAAGCACCAAGCTTTGACTTCTCTCCATGACCTTTTCAATCCTGGGACTGCTACTGCAACTGAGGCAGTAACTTAACCAGTGGCCTCTCCCAGCTTCTCATAGTGCCAAATCTTAACTGCTTCCTATGATCCCTTCCTGCCTTCAAATCTGGGACCACATGGGTAACTCTGAATTATGGAGTTTGGCTGCCAGCACTAACACAGCTCCTGGGTGCTGGCCCTGAGGAAATACTCCCCATTATCTTATTTCAATGATTTTTGTCTCTTCTCAATCACAGTTAATTCTTCAACGCATCTGATCTGTTTGGTTTTAATAAAAGTTTCACTTTAGTAGTTCTAATTTCTTGTTCCAACAACAGACTCTTTGGCTGTTAGTACCACAGACTATTATTTCAAAATATTGGATGACCTTAATAAAGTCTTTGAAGGACCCTCAAACATTCCTCTGAAACTTCATCATCTTGTTGCTGTCAACATTCTTATCTCCCAAGTTCTCACAGAACAGTTCGCTGAGCTCTGAGCACTCAATGGCTTTTTCAGACAAAAGTTCAAATATTACCATAGTCCTCACAAATACACACCATCAGATTTGTCATAAAAATGCCCTTTGTCCTGGTACCAATTTTTGTCTTTGGATTCCTATTGATGTGATAAAAACACCACAACAAAAAGCAAAAGCAATTTGGAGGGGAAAGGGTTTGCTTTATGTTACAACCCTCAGGTCACATTCTATCACTGAGGAAATCCAAGGCAAGCAAGGCAAGAACCTAGAGGCATAAACCAAAACAGAGCCATGGAAGAATGCTAATTACTTAGTAGCTCTACATAGCTTGTTCAGACTGATTTATTTATCTATTACTCCCTTCCTCTCTTCCTTCTTGATATCATCTCTTTCTTTCTCTTCTGTCATTCTTTCTCTTTCTGAATAAATTTTTAAAAGAATTTTCAACATTAACATAATTACATAATTTCCCCTTCCTCTCTTCAAGACCTCCCATGTACCCCTGTCTTGCTCTTTTTCAAATGAGTGACGTTTTTCTTTAGTTTTATATATATATATATATATATATATATATATATATAAATATACATATATAGATTCCTAAATATATGAAAAGACCTGTTTAGTCCATATATTATTATTTGTACATATTTTTAAATCTGTCCATTTGGTACTGGATAATCAATTGTTGTACTCTATCCTAGAGAAAACTGTTTCTCCTGCTCACAGTGTTCCTTCATTGCTGGTAGTCCTTCATCTAGCACTGAGGCTCTGAGGGTTTCCCCCCTCCAGGTAAGCATGTTTATCTGTGTTATACCCATTCAGATCATTGTTAGGCAGCCATATTGTTTATATTCTATGGATGTAGCTTCTGACATTTCTAAGAAACACAACCTCTCAGCAAGCTTCCTATTCCTCTGGCTCTTACAATCTTTCCACCCCCTCTTCTGCAGTGATCCCTGAGCCTTAGTACAGGAGTTATGCTGTCCCCAACTCTACCAGGGCCAGATATCAGGGTACATGCTGAAAGATCATAGAGGCAAAGAAACAAGCCACAGTCACTTCTTATCTCTCCAACTTCTCAGTCACAAGGGAGGAGATTCTGTCTCCTTGAATCCTCAGACTGAATAATCTGAGATCCTCTCTTACCACCTTATATTTTTTTCTCTGCCTAGCCATATCACTTTCTGTCTCAACCACCCTAGTTCTGAAATCAAAGGCATGGGATCCCAAGTGCTGGGAGAAAAGGCTGTGCCACCACTGTCTGGCCTCTTTGGTTGACCCTGTGGCTGGCTGTGCCCTCTCATCATCAGACAAGCTTTATTTGTTAGAGCACACACAAAAATTATATTTTCCCTTTTTTGTCTAAAACTTAAAAAGAAGGTCATAACTAATATAAGAAAGAGTATATACAATAAGTACAATAACTATATAAAATATATAATTGAGAATTACATTAACAATGTCCAGGCCATTACAACTGACAAATTCAGAGAAGATACTCCATCATTTACCCCATTTTAATCATTCTAAAGTGTTGTACCTACTTCACTTTTTTTTTTAAACCTTTTTTTTTATTTTTACTTATTTGCCTTATTGTTTGCCTGGAACTAGGAACTGGAACTACAGACAGTTGTGAGCTGCCATATGGGTGCTGGGAATTGAACCCGGGTCCTCTGGAAGAGCAGTCAGTGCTCCTAACTGCTCAGCCATCTCTCCAGCCCCCCTACTTCACTTTCTATCTCACTTGTATTACCAACCAAAAACTATCTTTTGATATCTATCAAACATACACTTTACACCTTTTTAGTAAGTTTCTTTACTGAATTTGTTAATAAAGAAAACTATAATTATAACTACCTAGTCTTCAACTTCATCAGAGACCTGAGAAGGAAATATTAACTGAGTAAACAGGAAATACAAACAAATGACTTCCAAAACATGAGAGAAATGACAGAAACAACTGACTGCCTGGACAACTACGCAAGTTTTCTGTGCAATGGCAGGTCATCCATCTTTAGCCTACAGGCCTAATATAGCCAACAGACTTAGCTGTTATGCAGCATTTTCTGAAGGACTCTTCTTCTATCTTGTCTTAGCAAAGTTTGGCAGTCCTTTTTTGTGTCCTACTTGACTATTTGAAGAACATTCTGTCAGTAGTCAAGGCAAGAGTACTTTTTTACCCATTGGCTAACTTTTGCCACAAAGAATACAAATTCTATGAAGTTTTTTTTGATGCCATAAAATCATATTTTTAAAATATATTGGTGCTGTCAGCAGCAGACATGTCTCATTGTCATAAAAAAAGAACCTATGTTATTATAACACCTTAAATGCCATATTCTATAGATCTCTGAAGGGTTTAAAGACAACATATCTAAAATATATCTGTTTTGACCTTGAAAACATACCTAATATGACTATGAGTTTGATTTAATGGCAATTAACTTGAATTTCTTTAAATCCTAATGAGTTGGTAATAATAATTTCAAGGTCTAGCAATTTGTATTACATTGTTAAATGAGTTGAACTGTATAAGTACAATACCTTGAACAAGAGTATGCTGAAAAAAATAATCTCAGTTTTGTATCAATATATGCAATTTGTATAAATATACAAAATCCAATTCAATATAAAATATTTAAAATAAGTAGCTGCTTTTAAAAGGTAGATTAATAATATACCCCTTTATTCTATCATATTCCTATTCTTTTTTTCTTTTCAGAATAGTTCAATAATCTACCCTTTCATCTATAATTTCTGTATCTTTTTTCCAGAGTAAACAATAAACTATCCTGTCCACTGTTATATCTGTACCTTTTTTTTTCAGAGTAAATTCAATAAGATTATTGATACCTCTTTCTTCTATCATATCTATCCTTTTTATAAACAAGAATTCTGAATCTAATCTTTTTTTGTTCAGCTTTCAGAGCTGGTGATAAATGTGCCTCCACCATGAAACTAGCTTCTCAGGGAAACAAGGAATGGTTCAAAGTCAGTCGCCAAAGCCACCACTTTACTAATCACTCCATTTAGCAGATTAAAGACTCATGTGGTCAGAAAAAGATAGAAATATACAGTAAAAAAATCAGATTTTAAAAAAACTACGTGGTTTACAGTATGTTTGAAAATATATATATAGGCTTGGGAGATTAAAGGTATAGATAGCAATAAAAAATAATATAGTTTTAAAATAATAAAGTTTTTTAAAAGGGAGTAAAGTAATATAAAAAACCATGCAAAGATACAAAATACACAGAGAGTCTCAATAATGTGTGTCATTGTGTTGTCTTTAAATAATTTGACTGCTGAGGAAGGAGCAATTGCTTCTAAAAAGACATTTAATTATAAATTCTGCTAGATTAAACCAACCTATATATTTTGAAAATATCTTGATTTCAAAATTTAAGTCAAAAGATACATTACTTTGGAGGAGAAGTTTTGTTTTTATTTCCACAAAAAATGAGAGTCTTTGGATTTATTCCAGGTTAAAGAAAATAAGGATTGATCATGGAAGATTCCCTTGAAAAACCTCCAATGGGAATGGATGACCCAGATGATTCAATATTTCAGAGCATCTCTGTTGCTGTTTCCTCTGAGCTCTTCATCCAGAACAGCTTCAAGGATGCTGGCTGAGATGATTCAGACTCACAGAATTCTTCAGTCAGGACTTGACCATCCTGAATTTTCTCAGTATCCCCCCAAAGATTACCAGTGCCCCCAATCAGCAGAATGTAGTCTCTAAAACAACACCTACATTTAAAAAAATAAATTAAAATATCTATTATCATGTTAGAGGAGTTGGTTACAAATTGTTATGAATAATGATCAGAAAAAAAGCTGTACAAAGGATATTAGATTTGATGATTTTGTTTTAAAAAGAAAAAAAGAGAAAAATGCTGTGGAATAATGCTCTGTACCCTGTAAAGATTCATCACTAAAAATTTATCCATTAATAAACTGTGGATTGGCCAGTAGCCAGGCAGGAAATATAGGCAAGGTGAGAAGACTAGGAAAAATCTGGGAAGAAGAAAGGCAGAGAGGTAGTCACCAGCCAGACACAGAGAAATCAAGATGAGAATGCTGTACTGAGAAAAAGTAGCAAGCCATGTGGCTAAACATAGATATGAATTATGGGTTAATTTAAGAGTAAGTATTAGTTAGTAATAAGCCTGAACTACCAACTGAGCATTTTTGTGTAATATTAAGTCTCTGAGTCAATTATTTTGAAAGTGGCTATTGGGTATTTGGGAGCCGTGGCAGGACAGAAACTTCCATCTGCAATCTGTGGGTATAACAAAAAATATTTAGAATGTAGTTAATAATTATGTTGGTTTAATAAAGTAGAGGTTATAGGTTCTCCTCCAAGATCCATGACTTCACTAGCTTTGGGTACTTGGATATGTTACCCATATTAGATATGATTTTTCTCTTGTTGATGAGATCATAAGTCTAATTAGAGAACTGCTGGTTTACCCAGGTAAGCATGCCTGTCTTAGGGTTTCTATACTATGAAGAGACACCGTAATCACAGGAACTCTTACAAAGAAAAACATTTAATTTGGGATGGCTTACATTTCAGAAGCTTAGTCCATTATTACCATGGCAGAAAGGATGGCGGTTTGCAGGCCAACATGGTACTAGAGAGTTAGCTAAGAGTTCCACATCTGGATTGACAGGCAGCAGGAAGAGAGACAGTGAGCCACTCGCCCTGGTTTAAGTATCTGAAATTTCAAAGCCTACCCTAAAGTTTGACACTTACTCCAACAAGGCCCCACCTACTCCAACAAAGCTACACCTCTAAATAATGCCGTTCGCTATGAGTCTACCGGGGCTGTTTTCATTCACACCACCACAATGTCACCACTACATCCAGATAGTGTGTGGTTCACAGGCATCATCGCTACATGAAACTATTTGGTTGATCCCCTCTTTTGGAAGCCTGCATGCTGCCTTCTGGTACTATGAAAGTTAGTCCTCAGAGAAGAGTCTTTCCGATCAGGATCTACACCTGGGTCCTCTGTGCCCTGTGTCAGAAGTGCATGGTATCCTCCATGGACTTTTCTTCTACCTTGATTGCCGCTCTATGCATAATGAGGAAATGGGGGAGTAATTCCTCCAGCTGATGAATAGATAGTATGGTGTATATACAACTTGTAATACTATTCATCTGTAAATAAGAACAAAATCATGAAATTTATAGGTAAATGGTTTGAACTAGAAAAGATCCTACTGTGCAAGATGATCTAGATCTAGATAGATGAACATTGTATGTTCTCCCATCAGAGGCTACCAGCTCCAAAGCCTGGAGTAACTACAGAAAAACTACTCACAATAGACTGGGCCTGCCCACATCAATAATTCATCAGAAAATGCACACAAGCTGTTTCACAGGCCAATCTGGCAGGGAAATTTTCTCTATTGATGTTTACCTCTTACCCAGTGTCTCTAGTTTGCATCAAGTCTATAAAATAACAAACAAAAATCAAAACAACACTAATATACAAGATTATGCAAGCAAAATTGCCTTTCTTCAGACTTCTCAGGAAATGTCCCAGGAGACTTGGCTACGTTACCTTATGTGGGAATGATTTGGAATGCTGTCTTAGGGAACATTAACATATACAGGATGCTCTTTGTTTCCCAATGAAGTCTGGGCAGCCTGACAGATGCCAAGAGCAATAAAACTGAAATAGAATGATAAAAATGACAGAGACTTAATTGTAAAAATCATGTAAACTTAGTTCAACCTTTGTAAAACAGAGAATACAGGCTGGAGATAAGAGATACTCTCAGCCATGTTTCTTCCGGCCTTCACCTGCATGACTTTTTTTTTGCTTCCACAGGAGAGAAGAAAACCTTTAAGAAGAGGAACAGGCTGAGTAGTTACTCTTACTTTCTGTTGTGGTCTTTAGTTCTTTTTTGTTCTTTTCTGGGACTTGAAAAGTACCAGGTGGGTAAGATAAGGAACTCCTTAGATACAAGGTTCTGGTCTGTTCCATTCGGGCTGCTGACTGGATGACTTCTGAACAGAAATTCATTTTTCCACACTTTTGAGGGCAGATCTATGCTTTTAGCTGTAGTCTCACCCAGCAGAAGGGCCAAGGACTCTCTATGACCTCTTTTCTAAGGTACATCCCATTTGTGAGGACTGTCATCATGACTTAATCATGTTTCAAAAGTCTCAGACGATACCATGCACTAGTAGGGATGATTTCAACATTTAAATTTAGAGAGGACATACACACTGAGAGCATGGGCACTTGGGTTGTTTTTGAGGGGGCCCTGCTAGGTTCCCTTGGGGACAAGGGTGAGAAGGCACATGATAACAGTGTAGTCTCCAGGAACAAATTGAAACAAGCAAGTTCAGTTAATTGAGGAACAGGCAAGCTGTATATACCCTCCACCCAGCCAGGGGGAAGGGCTGTGTGTTGCTGGCATCTGCTGCTGTAGTGTGGTTATCTCACTTGTCCAGGTTGGCTTATGAGGAAATGTCCACTCAAAGGGCCCTCACAGCTATGAGGAAGTGCTAGGAGCACATGCTTTAAGACACCAGTTACAACCAATTTGAACAGGCTAAGGCCAGGCTGGGCCCCAGGCCCTTAGAGTCCTCTAGGGTCTGTATATCCCACACACTTGTAGGCCTATTGTGAGTGAATCATGAAATAACTATATTCTCTGCTATGTTGGATGCCCCATCCATATCTCCTCAATAGACCCCTGAGTCACCTGCACATGGACTCTCTTCCTGATGTCCTCATCAGCTCCCTACCCAAAGAAGCAGCTTCTCATTTTTCATAACTCCAGGACTTTTTCTGAGCTTGAGGGATGTACACAGCTTGCTTACAACACAGGGAGGAAGCTGGTGATTTAATGACCCTAGGAGAAGCAGCCCTCAATTGAGAAACAGGACACAGTTTGGAAAGTCCTCAGTGGCCCAATCTAAAGTGAATCCTAAAAAGTAAAGAAATAGAAAACAAATGTGTTTTCCAAAATGCCATAGGGAGTTTCCGGTAGGGTGATTCTAGGGTCACAGTAAAAGCCAGCTCACACTTTCATTGCTTTTTAAGGATCATCTCCCAACTAAACTACACACACCCAAGACTTTTCCTCCATCTTCCTTTTAAGACACTAAAGCTAAGTGAAAAAAAAAAAATGGAATTGTCCTTCCAAACTCCATTAGCTTTGAACCAAGACAACATATTAAGCACACATTAAATTATGCAAAAAGAAAATAATTTTGAATATCTTGAGAAAAAAAGGTAGATGTGCATGAGAGGAATCTGTGTCACCACACCATGATCAGAGAGATGAAGGTTAAAAGCTCCATCACAATAGACACTTGGCTTTACTGCCCTGAAATACTTGATGCTACAAGACAAGATATTTTTCATCTGTCTAACATTTGCCATCATAAATACAGCAATGTCTAAACTATGAAATACTGACCCCAAGTCCCCAACACATAATGACTGTAGGTGATAACTCAGCTTGCACTTAGGCTATAGTTCTAGTTCTTGTTCTCTGGATATCAGGTGGACTACAGTTCCCACTTCTGGATTCTGTCAAAAATCCTTGTTTCATTGTTTATCCTACTAAACAAACCTTGAATAGGTCTCTAGTCTTTCCTAAAACACCAGGAAGACCCAAACTTATCTTCTTAATTACAATGAATAGGGCAGGGCTCTAGGTAGAATCAATTACTAGCTTTCAAATTTCTTAACTTGGTATACATAAATTTCAAACAAGAATTTAAATTCTTTAGATTCTAAACTATTTAACTAAAGTTTAGATGAAGGATAACTTTGTGTAGCATGTAATTGCCAACATTGAGGGAATTTTAAGTACATATTTTTTCAGTTAAGACATTATATTTTTAGGACTGCAGTGATGGCTCACAGATTAGAAACACTGACTGCTCTTCCAGAGGACCTGAGTTCAATTCCTAGTACCTCCATGGTGGCTCATAACTGTCTTTAACTCTTGATTCAAGGGGGTCTGATCCCCTCTTCTGGCCTCCTTGGGCACTGTACACATTTGGTACAGATACATAGGCAAGCCAAATTTCCAAAAACACATTAAATCAATCAAACTCAAAAAATGCTATAAGAAGTCATGCTTCTGTGTTAGATATTCTGCAGTTAATGATCTGTAACAATTCTAAGGTCCCAGTGGTTTAAAAATGCAAACATTTATAGCACTACCACAGCCTACAGGTTGGCTGAGGTTTGAATATTTTCCAGCTAGCCTGGACTGAGTGAGCCTTCAAATTATGGGTTGAAGTTGGGTGTGATTCTTGCTTATTGTTTCAGGAAAAAGGATAAAGGAACAATACCTGCCTGTGTTCTTCTTTTGGTAGAAGGCAGAAGCCATGAATTCAAAAGCAACCATGCATGCACATGTATAGTCTCTGTGTTGACTGGCTAGATTTAACCATTTCACAGTGTATATGGGCATATATGTGTACATAAATATTCTTTAAACATTATGTGATCGCATGAATAGATATGTTTTATTGGTCAGTATTAATATGTAAATTAATAGGTTAAGTGTGTCTGCATGCAAGGTGCTATTATCAGAGACACTTTCATTCCATTAACTAGAGAATATCCTGGTCCCTTGTCTAAGAAAAGGCGTATTAGTGTCTAGCTGAGTGCGAGACACCACACAGTCAAATAATGAAAGGCACACATATGAAATTCTACTATTTAGGGGGAATGAAAAGTTGTACACAGATCATAATATAGAAATTTGTAAACATACTTCAAAGTAACAGAAAGCCACAATAAACCTCTATGTGGCCATCAATCAGCTGCAGCCATCACCTCCCTAAGAATTCTATTTCCTACTCCCACATTATTTTGAAGAAAATCCTGTGTTTTATGAGGGTCTCTTATGGAAAGTAAAAGAAACTGTATTTTTATAGGAGACATTGTTTAGATCTCAAAGTGTTTACAAAACAGTAAAAACAATTCACAAGCATATCCACAAAATATGAAAAGAGCACCAACTCCACACGCTGCATAAGCACTGACTCTGAATACTGATGAAGTTGATATTTAACTTTCCATTTAGCTAGAATAATGAAGGCCACAAAATGATAAAAGTTAACGCCCACTCCTTATCTAGTTCATTAGTCTCAGTGGCAGAAGAAGAGGAGGAAGGAAAAAAAAAGAAATTTACAGCAAAGAAAATGCAAGATGCTAACCAGTGTGGCTCTGCCTATGGATTTGAATTTGATTACTTGAGGACAAAGCTCTTTGTTTTCATAGGCAGAAATATCCTGTGATTTCAAAATAAAAATAAAGAGCAAGTTTGCATTGAGGTACAAACACTAAAAATGAAGCAACAACAACCAAAAAACTAAAGCAAAGATAGTAAGAAATGAGAAATTTGTACAAGCATATTTAAAGAGAATAAAAGAAATTATCAGACCAAGATATGATCAACCCATCTCTAAAACAGCATCTTAGTTTTTGGGTAGCCTATAAAAGGTTTCTTTAAATTGTCTGTCTGATGACCATATTATGGACTAAGGCTAACATTAGGAAACTCCACACAGTGGCCTGAACAGCAGAAGTTTATGGTCTCAGAGTTTTGGCCATTCACAGTTACAGTGCATGTTTTGGTAGGATTGATTTCCTCACGCAGGGCGCACAGTGCTTTTCTTCTGCTCATGCATGCCGGGATCCTCTTATTCTTCCTGTAAGGCTATGAGTAGTCGACCTTATTTCACCTTAATTACACTTTCAGAATCACACCAGAACTTCAACTTACAAATTTGGAAGGTGACACAATCCAGTCTGAACAATTACATCATCATTTATATGGACTGCTAATACCAATCAGGTATTCCCTTCAGAGGAACACCTGACACAGTCTTTATGTTGGGATGAGGAAAGCAGATCTGCCTGGAATGGAAGCTGCACTAAGCCACCTTGGAACCTTGGGACCTCCTGCCCTTGCTGGGGAGGAGATAAAGTGATGGGGAGAAAATAGATTGAATAGGAGGCATGGGAGGGAAAAGGGAAATTGAACAAGGGGATACATAGATTAAAAAATGTAACTTTAGTCATAATAAAAAATAAAAGTAAAAAAAAGAGCAAGGTACATTTCTCATTGTATAGGAACAATGGATCATAAGTTGCATAAGAGATCTTGTCATTTTCAAGGGATGCAGAAGAAAATGGGGGGGGGGATGTGCTTCAAATATAGAAGATCCTTTGTAATCTTTAATCTTCTTTCCACACAGAGATTCTTTCCAATCAACCTCCTCTTGAGAGAAGTCCATATATTCCCTTGACATAAAAACATGTCTGCAAAACTCTTTGTTAACTGAAAGTGTTTTATCTTTTGGGTGTGTTAAGCTGTTCATTTGATAGGTTGGAAGAGATTTTTTTTTCATTATTTTGAAGAGAACTTTATCTACCAAATTAGTCATTTTGAAACTTTTTCCCTAAAGATTTCCTCAAGAATGCCTGTTCCTTCCAGGACTTGAAAATAAGGGTTTGTAAACCAAGGCCAATGCCATAGATTGCTGATGCTTTTCCAAGCCATGTTGGGTCAGCACACATCTTTGTACATTAATTAGCATTTCAGCTAGCACTTCTCTAGACTGCAAAGGCAGAGCTCAGTAGCTGCAATAGAGCATACGTGTCTCAGAAGATTAAAAATATTTACTGTACTACTTTCCAGAAAGAATTCTACCCACACTTGGTGTCTAAATGTAAAACTCTGATTCTGATGTCTGATGGTGAAGCTGAGAAGGAAGTTGTCAGGTTCTTCCTGAGTTTGGATGTGGCAAGATTAACTGGGCAGATTGATTTTCCAAGAGATCTTTTAATTACTTTCTGTCACTTAGAAAAATTGTTTTATAACGTGGCAAAGCTATCAGACAAAGCATTCCCACTAAATACAGTCCTAGGATTGCTGCTGGTAATGACCTGTAATTCTAAAGAAATGAACAAAGATTAAACTTTCACCAGGACTGTGTATCAGTGTTTTCTGTGTTTACTTTTTTTCTAAACAGTACACTTTGAAAATAAATCCAGTCTTTTCTTCCCTAATTCCAGATCATTCTTTGAGTCAATACCCTAGCAAAGTACAACAATCCATGTTAGAATTACAGATATTTTAGGCCATCAGATTCTTACAATAATCTAAGAGGGTTTAGAGTGATTATCCCACAATAGCCCTGGAAATTGTGTGCAGGGTGGAGGGAGTATATGCGTGTTCTAGGATTACCCCTGTCTTTCCTTCTTATTTTTTATTATTAACTCGCAAAGTTACATATTTTCTTATGACATTTTCATGCATGCTTAGCTTTTGCTGACTCTCCCCCACTTTCCCTTATTTCCCTGTCTCCAGCCCCTGCTTAAACCTTCCACCCCCCCTTACCCACTTCCCACATTCATATCAGATGGATTCTATTGCCTCCCCAGTCTTACCCCTTTAAGCCTCTTTCTCCCCTCTGCTGGGCTCCTTTCTAATTTCTTGTCCCCTACACACACCCACTCCTACATAAACACACACATACATGTACACACACACACACACCCCCTTAAGAATTAGAAACCAGGATCCACTAATAAGGAAGAATATGTAATGTTTGTCTGTTTTGATCTTGGATTACATAACTTGATAAAACCTTTTCCACTTACATACATCCTCCTGCAAACTGCACTTTTCCCTATAGCTGAGGAAAATTCCATTGTGTGCATGTTTTCCTTGTCTGACAACATCTAGGCTGATGCAATTTCCTTGCATTTGTCCATAGGACAGCAGTAAGCATGGATATGGAGTACCTCTGGGGTAGGAAGGGTCCTTTAAGTACACACCCGGGGGGTGGGATAGCAGGGTCATATGGTAGCTCTGTATTTAGCTTTTGGGACTCCTCCACACTGATTTCCATAATGGTTGCCTCAGTTACACTCCCACCCAGAAAGAATAAAGGTCCCTCTTTCCCCACATTCCAATCAGTATTTGTTGTCATGTTTTCTAGATGATGCCCATCTGATTGGGGTGATATATATATATATATATATATATATATATATATATATATATTTCAAAATAATTTCAGTTTGCATTTTCCTGGTAACTAAGGATGTTGAACACTTTTTAAAATATTTATTGGCCATTTACTTTTCTTCTCTTTGTTCAGTCCCAGAGGCCTTGTATAGAATGTGCCATTTCTTTCCTTGTAGTTTGATTATTTGAGTTCTTTGTATATTCTAGATATTAATCCTTTGTCAGATGTATAGCTGGCAAGTGTCTTTCTCACAATCTGAGACTGTGAGCAGTCTCTTCACTGAATTAACTATTTACTGCACAGAAGACTTTAAATTTCATAAAGTTTCACTTATCAATTATTAACCTGGTTTACTTGGTGACTAGAAGCCTATCTAGCCCTATCTATACCTCAAGGTATTTTTTACTTTATCCACTAGCTGTTTCAGGTCTTTGATGGGGGCTTTTGATCTATTTGGCATTAGTTTCTGTGTAGGCAGGATAAGAGATAAGAATCAATAATTCCCTTTCTAATGAAGATGTCCAATTTTCCCAGCATCACTTGCTAAAGAGCTTACCTTTTCTCCAAAGAACCTTTATGACATCTTTCTCAAATATAAGGCAGCTGCTGCTACTGCTGCATGAGGTCATGGGAACTTGATTCCTGGAACAAGGTTCCTGGTAGCTGTAGGCTAGCCTGGTACAGCAAGCAGACCAGTAGTTGTTTCCTGGGGTGACATTCCTGGGAAGTAGAGGAAGGCCTAAGCAAGGAAGGAAGGAAGGGTTGAGAAAACTGGGTGAACTGGGCTCCTGATGCAGGAATTTCAGAGGTAAGGGGTCTAAGCAAGTGAAGCCTCATCACTTACTGGGAGAGCATGTAGGCTCTTATTTATCTATGTATTTTAGCTGAGCTAGTCTGGGCTCCATGATGAGCCTTTCCATACTGCTTTATTTGACTTGTTGTGGGTTTCATTTCCAGTATTTCAGTTTGATTTCTCTTCAGGACTCTTACATCTGTGCTAAACACCTCTTCTGTATCTTGTATTGATTTGCATGTTTCATTAAGATGTTTGCATTCTCTCAATATTCATTTGGGTGTTTATTTTTCCTTTGAATTCTTTGAGCAAACTTATAATCCTTTTTTGAATTCTTTGACTGTGACTTTTTTGATCAATAGACATTAACAGCTGTACCATAACAAGGTCTTGTAAATTATCCTTCACCAAGGCTTCTCACTAGTACATTCCTCTCAATACCCTTGAAGCAAACCAACCTAGTTTGGCCATAGCAGCTCATAGCACCCACCCATACCCCAAGACCAGATGTAATAGTTCCCTTGGCACCAGCACTGCACCACCATGCAATCTCATTTGCTGGCATAAAAATGCATGATAAATACATGTCTCATAAATGCACTGAGATTTGATTTGTTTTTGCCCAGCAACCTTGTGGAAATAGATAACCAGCAAATGAAGTGTATATGGCAGACAAGGCTTCCTTTTTCCCAGGCTCACATTCTAAAGTGGAAATAAGAAAATAGATGAATGAGTAAACAAAGAAATAAATGTTAGCTCAGTGGTAGTGGTAGCACACCCCTTTAATCACTGCAGTCTGAGCTCAAGACCAGACTGATCTACAGAGTGAGTTCCAGGACAGCCAAGGCTAAACAGAGAAATTATGTCTTAAAAAAAAGATGAACTGGAAAAAAATAGCCACTGATAAAACACTGAAAAACCATCTGACGAATTAAGGGGAAATAGGGTCAGCATGTTGTGAACAATGACTTTTCTACTCTATACGAGTGACATTTTGTCTATGATAAATGAAAGCCAGCCAGGCGAGGGTGAAGGAAAAGAATGACCAGCATAAAAGGAGTTACAGGGAAGGCCCTAAAGAAGGGACAGACTTGTGACTGTTCTGGGGACAGAGCTAGCTACTCTGACAGGAATAAAGATACACTAAAGACACAGACATGCCCTTCCTTTTGGCTACCAGGGCAAACTAAATTAAAATTTCTCTTCGAATTCCATTCTGGGAGAAGGAAAAAGCTGAAACCTGATGCCGGCTGGGGCGGGGGGGGGGGGGGGGAATTTTGCAGAAGTCTAGCAAAGCAGCAGAACACATTTCAGGAGAAATCAGAGCTTTGACTACAGTTTGTGTTAGACAGGGCAATGCCTTGACCAGCATTGCTTCAGCATGCACAACTCCGTCTCTCCCTTAAACTTTATGTGGGGACTGAAAAAATAAATGAGGACATGATGGCTCTTAGGTATGGTTGATAAAGTTTATTGTAGATATGAGGGAGAGCAAGGCCAGAGGCATCTGGCTACATTCAGACTGAACTGGGTCATAGGTGGGGAGGGGTAAGAGAGGACAGAGGGCTAAGAAAGAAGTCATGGACCAAGTCTCCAAGAGGTCAAGAACACCAATAAAGGACCTCATGTCCAAAATGGCTGAGGCTATATAGGAATCAAAGTAGCTGAAGGAAGGGGAGCCCAGACTCTGAGCTGGAAAGTTTAAGGTAGAGGGCAGAGGATGCCAGCCTGGATGACTCTGACAGGTTCCAAGATGCTAGGAGCACCTTGTAGCCAGCTCCTGTTAGACATGTTAAAAGGAAATCTCAGCCCTTTGTCTTGAGTTTGAGACTTAATAAGGAGGCTCGGAAGACAGATCTGCAGGGTTCACTTGGTGGCTTTGCCCAGCTTCCTAAAATGGTCACACTCACTAAATCTCCCTTTTCTGATTTTCAATATTGCTTATTTATTTGGCTTTTTGAGGACAGGTGGCCAGATTTGTCATATTAGAGCTATCAGGATGCAGATTCTGTCCCTAATAACTCTAGTAACAGGGGCACTAGGCCTGGAGTATAGGGAGTAAAAGGAAGAGTATCAGATAAGACCAAGGTTGTAAAAGGGCCACCTCTAAGCGGCTCCAAAAGCACAAGGACATTGCACTGGCCAGCAGAGGCCATTCATTGTGTTCTTTTGTCTCAGGTCCAGGGCTGGCCCGGCCAACGGGAAGCTGCTGAAGAAAACAATCTCATTCTAAGCTTTTGATAAGGAGAAGGGAGGGAACAGAGATGTTCCTGTTGTTGAGGGATGGAAAGGAGCCCACCAGGAAGGAGATTCTCTTAGGCGGGGCAGAAAATAGAGGCCTGACGTCTCCCATGCTGAGAGCCAAGGCGGAGGAAAGGTAGCACTTTCCAGGCAGCTGCAAGAACCCCTAGGAGGCTTTCTCTAAACATCTGGGCCTGGGCCATGATCCTTTGTTAAGGAATTGTAGGAAAACCACAGATTTTGAGTCCAATCGCTGTGCACACTCAGACATGGTGTTGACCTTGGAAAGAACTAGGGAAGGCCTCAGCACATTTCCTTCCTTAGCCCTTCCTTTCTCTCCAGGATATCTACCAGAAGACCAACAATGATCGGAGAAATACCCGGAAACTCAATGCTGCTGTCGTCAGTCATTTGGGAGTGTTTCTGCTGAGTCTCAAAAGTACTAAACCCAAGCGAAAGAAGTCGGACACTTCTATGAAGTTCAAAAGCAGAGAGAAGTAATCAATAGTGGTAGAAATCAGGACAAGGGGTTCCTCTGAAAGCTAGAGTGGGTAACACATGATTTAAGTAGGCACAAGGACCTGTCTGGGTGAGGGGAATGTTGACAGCCCCACACAGGCCAACTGTACACTTAAATTACTTCTGGAGTTCTCCTGGATCTTGTGCATAAAAGAATGGAAATGATGAAAGAAGTGGGTGGGTGGGGGGAGAAGAAAATAGGTTAGGTTAGCCCAGGCTATACTGCTAAGTCACACCCATGACACATTTTCTGTCCATTTGTTCCATGAAATAAGAATCTAGATTATGACAAACTGATGTCGAGCATAGTGTGTTCTGGAATCTAGAAAGTAAGCCAGGTATGAACAGAGTCAGAGGCTGTGTTCCAATGCAGACGGGATCATCCTGCCAGAAGGGAAAGCGCTCTGAGTTAAAGAGAAGTCAGAGTCAGGTAGGCCAGAAGAGAAGGGTCCTCTGAGCTCTGCAAACACCACTTGAACTTTCTCTCTCAATCTCTGAAGACACCTGTCACCATGAAACCTGGGGATAGCTTGCTACAGAACATGGCATTTTCTTAGTCACATCAGGCACAGGTCAGCTGGCTCTTTGGGCAGATTCCTGCTGATTGTGTGCCCAAGCTACTGGGTTCCTGTCACCACTGCTCAAAGAGAGCAGAAGGAAACCCTCTCAAACACACTGTTCTCGACAGGAAATGAGGGACAAAAGGGCTTCCCCGAGGACACTTGGAGAAGTGATATTTCCTCAGGCCAGAGGACAAGGTAAGGTAATTTTCCTGACACATTGGGTTAAAGTGGACTGTTCATCTTTCAGTGCTCTCTCTTTCTGTCTCTCTGCCTTTGTCTCTCTCTGTGTCTCTATCTCTGTCTCTCTGTCTCTGTCTCTGTCTCTCTGTGTGTGTGTGTGTGTGTGTGTGTGTGTGTGTGTGTGTGTGTGTGTTGCAGATCTCAGGCTAATGACAAATTCACTATGTAACCAAGAATGCCCTTCAGACCTCTCTACTTCTTGGGATTACAAGTGTGTGCTATCTTGGCCAGTTTATATGACGCTGGGGGTTGAACCAGGGGTTTGTGCATGTTAGAGGCAAGGACTCCCCTCTGAGTTAAATCCCCAGGCCTCTCAGCTCCCTTCAGAAAAATTAAGTAATTAACATGTCAGTCTGGATCAGTAAAACGAGCACTTTAGACTACTGCAAACATGGACAGACATTTGTTAGGGATAAGGGAAAACAGCACCACCTTTGAGGAAGACAACATAGACAACCCTCCACACAATCATGCTCTCTCTGCATATTCAATTATGGTGAAACTGTCAGGTCTCCCAGCAAATGGTTGGGATCTTATCAACATATCAAAGTAGACTCTGGCTGCCTGGCTCTGCAGGCTTCATTGGTCTTGTTACAAGGTCCTCCTGGCTGGCATATACTGTCCCCTACTCTGAACTCTCCAGTCCAGGGCCTAGGTTGCCCTTCCCCAGCTGCTCTTCCCTATATCATCAAGCCATTTTAACCATTTTGCCTGATAGTCAGTCTCTTGGCCCAGGCCACCTCTCTTAGTCAGCCTGTTTCCTTGGCACCCCCCCCCCCTTTCTCATGGTCCAGCTCAGTCTGGCCATGTTCACTGTTGACTTTCCAGATGTCTCTGGCTCCGCCTCTGGATATGTTCTCCCTCGTATTTACAATAAACTTTCTTCTCCATAGCTAGGCGCAGTCACGTCTTCCTTTTGGTTCCTTTTTTTCCATTCAGGAAACCTTGACAATTCAAGCATACCAATACTTTGCTCTAAGAGAACGAACTTGGGACCCATGGATGTGAGACATCAAAAACTTTGTAAGAACTGTGCAGTCTCATGTGACTAGTCAACACTGCAGAGGATGTGGAATGCACTGTGATCTTAAAGGATGCTCTTCATATGAGATAGTCATAGTGACTGCACATACAGTGGGAATCCAGATGATAAAATCAAATAGTTGCACTGAGAGTCACATGTTGCAAATTCTCCAGCTTTGTTTCAGAACCATAAGGCCTGCTTAAAGGATTTACCTTTGCCTTAGATGTGGAAAGCGATTCTGCAACCCTGGCCTGGTGAGTGAAGAAAACAGAGGGGAAAATTGAGCAAAAAAAAAAAAAGAGTTAACAAAACAAAACAAAAACCAGCATGCTGCCTCCTGTTGATCTGACTTAAGCATCCTGATTAATTTTCATGGTGGTAAAAGCATTTCCAGGTTTTGTGCAGTCTGAAAGCAGGCCACCTTCCCAGCACCCCAGCACCGGGTCATTTAAGGTGATTAAAAAAGAATCATAATCTCCTCGTCTGAAAGCCACTTGAAGCTTAAGGATGTTTCCCAGCCTGGTAATGGCAGTGGCTTCACAGTGAGAGCTCCATGTGCCTCCCTCCTCACTGTGGATGCCTGCCAAGGCAGCTTCAGCATCCTGGCAGCTGCTATTGTAATCAAGGTGAGATAAGGCCCAGGCTGCCCTGGTTATTTTCTTGAGGCTTGGTGTTCAGGAAAAAGCACCCTGACCTGATGGGTGTGCCCAGGGCAAGTCCACAATGGAAATCCAAAGTGGGAAGGAAGGGAGCCACTTCAGGAATGTCACCTGAATGCCATGTTAGAAAGGATGGAGATGGGAATCCCAGAGATGCTTTGAAGACTTTTTTCCCCAACAACCAAAGCCAGGGGTTTTCTACCCTGGTGGCAATTACCAATAGTACAAGGAAGGATGTGAGGGCGATCTGGCTGCGACATCTGTCACCCCATTGATCGCCAGGGTTGATTCAGCTGATCTGGCTGGCTAGGCGGGTGTCCCCTTCCTCCCTCACCGCTCCATGTGCGTCCCTCCCGAAGCTGCGCGCTCGGTCGAAGAGGACGACCTTCCCCGAATAGAGGAGAACCGGTCTTCGGTCAAGGGTATACGAGTAGCTGCGCTCCCCTGCTAGAACCTCCAAACAAGCTCTCAATAGTACAAGGAAGAATATAATGCTAATATGTCACTATGTGTTACACAATGATGACTCAGTGACCAGCTGCATGTGCTGCTGTGAGCCCATGAGGCTATTGTGCCCAGTGCAGCTGAGCTACCTTCGTTTGTATAAGTATATACCAGGATACTTACAAAATGACAAACCAGCTAAGTACCCATTTCACTGGACATACAGTGAGTGATGTGAACTAAGGGAATACAACAAAGAGGGCATGACTTCTGAGCAGGCTGCAATAAAACAGGAATGTCAAAGTTCCATACCATCATGGAAGTTGAGGTGGGCACTGTTATTACTACTTTCTACCCCTACACCCACAAGTTTTTCTTGCCAGGTTGCTATAGCAATTTATGACTGAAAGAAAACATTGCTTCCCCTGGACTGCTGCTCCCTTAATCAGGAATTACCTTGCCTGGATTCAGCCTTTTCTCTGCAAACAGCTCAGTGTTCATGACTGGCTTGTGTAAAGACACAGCCTTGGCTCTTACCTCAAGTGAGGCAACTCAGTGGTATGAGTCATGCTCCAGTGTGCTCTATGATTCAAGCCACAGACAGACATTACTAAATCCCTATCCTTGTCCAACTCATGGCCCCATTTATGCTTTCTCTCAAGATACCCCTCCCCCCAAAAAGAAGACAGACATACTCAAATACTTGCCTCTGTCTGTAGGGAGTCAAATATAAGAGTTACTGACTTCAGAAGAAAAAATTATAGAACTAATCTAAATCTCTCCTGGTTTTTTTAATACTTCATGTAAAATTTTGTTCTAATTTGTGATCAATATCTAGTATTAAACATTAAAAGGAAGATTTTCTTTAATCAAATTTATGAATCCTTGTGTTTTCCCTAATAACTGGAGCCTGCAATTTCCAGTCATTTCCCTGTTAAATTATTAACTGATTATGTCATTTTGTATCTGCTGCAGTGTGTATGTAGAATGCTACAAGATGGGAACTTTAAGTCTCCACATTCTGGTGCTATACCTCAATACCTGAGGCAACTTTAAGAGTTAAAGGTTTACTTTAACTCGGTGTTTTGGAGCTTTCGGCCCATGGTCAACTGGTCTCCAGACTTTGAGAGCTTGGCTAGAAAAAGCACAGTGAGAAAGGATTACAGAATGGGCTGCTCATCTAATCTTTGCCAGGAAGCAAAGAAAGACAAAGTAGATCCCCAGTGTCTCCTTCAAGAGAACACCGCAGTAACCTACTAAATCCAATCTTTTAAAGGTTCCCCTGCCTTCCACCAGCACCACAGACTGGTGACTAATCCTTTAAACACATGTGCTTAGGAGGATCTTTATCCAAGCCATAATGCAAGTCATGTGCAGGAAGGGTAGACATATGTTGAAGAGTCAATTTTGTTTCAAAAATTTTAGAGGTTAAAGCAAATAATTTTAGTTTAAGGTAAATGTTAGTATGTTATAGAATTGAATATAAAATTAATATGAGTGTCTAAGATAAAACAAGAAACCAAAGAAGTAATGGGCTTCATATGAAGTGCTTTGTGTTCTTTGGGGGATAGCCTTAGAGATACACACACACATACATACACACACTAAAAAAAATTAGAGCCACAACAACAACAAATATATATATATATATATATGTATATATATATATATATGTATATATATATATATATATATATATATTCCAAATAATGGCAGTAAAAGATCTTCAAGGGAGAGAAGAGAGAGGGACACAAGCCCACACTGTGGCAACAAATCAGAAGCCCTAAGGAGCTGCTTCCAATGCAAAATTTCTGAAATGGTACACAAAAGGATGCAGAGTCTCTGCTCAGCTGAGCTGGGCAAGATCCAAGATTCTGCTTTTCTAAAAAGCTTCCCAGGAATATCTTTGTTGCTATTCCCAGATCACTCCCATAAGAGCAAAGCTGTGGGGCTGGGCTCCCCACAGGAGCTCCCATCGGGCTCCAAAATACAGATTTTCCCAGCCTTTAAGGTAGGGCTGAGAAAGGGAGGGGCAGCAGTCCTCTGGCATTGAATCTTGGAAGCTTCCAGATGAGTACATGGCAGGGTGCAGTCCTACCTCTCTCTAGGACTGACCAAACCCTGTCTTTCCCCTGGGGCCTGAAGGAGGAATATTCATGGGGACAAAAGAGACCCCACTGAGCAAACACAAAAGTCAGTTCTCTAAAGTCCCTTGTGATCAGAACTGATCTTCAGCCAGGATATCCAAGAAGACTGTGCCATTAAGACTAACATGACAAGGACTTAGAATCTGCTGCTGCTGACTCTTCACTTGGTCCTGGAAACACTCCTTGAATAGCTAAAGGCAAAATAGAAGTTTGGCATCCCTAACCTCATTTCAAAGCCATCTTTTTTGTATGAAACCTTTGAGGCTGGTTCCTACTTAACTTTGCATGCAAATATGTTAATCTCATAAGAAGTGCCTGTGTCAAAGCTGGTGATACACAACTGACTAGCCTTAAATTCAGATAGCCTACCTCATCTCTCAAGGATGGAGGGCACTAAGATAAGGGTAACTAAGGTATGCTACTTTACAGCATCTTGTTTCATATACACAGAGTGGCAAGTACCCAGTCGTTGTCCAAAACCTGTGGTCACTCTTGTTGTTCAGGAGCAGTGCAGACTGGGAGCCAGGACACTGGATGCTGAGATTATCCTTCTAAACTGCAGCAACTACTCCACAAAGAGGAAGTGAAGGTGCTTCCCTTTACATCCTAAATGTGAATGAAGGTTCTAAGGAATGTGTGCTGTTGAGATGGGCATGTTGATGTCGAGGATTCCATTGCCTCAGTCCCATGAGAGTAGCAAAGCCTTCTCTGAACAAGGCTCAGACGGATGTGGAAGCCTTCCTTGGGGAAGTCTGAGTTAACAGCATTTGTTAATAGTATATGGAGAAATATCATAACTTTATCCTCCCAGATGTCTATGGCCTAGAGACTGTTCCTACTGAGGTTAGGTATACCTCCCTCTTTGATTCTGCTGTATACATAGACCCATCTCTCCGTTCATTCTATAGAAAAACACACTGAGTTTCTGGAGTGATGTGGTTTCCCCATCAGACAGAGTTCAATCCACTTGATCCCAGCTTTTTTATCTATGTCCTTGCATGCTTGTCATTTCTGCATTACCTCCTGCCTTGGAGCCTACCTCCCCTGTCCCTGGAGCCATGCTGGATGAGGCACCCAAGCATGAATAATCTTCTTGTGGCTACTAAACTGTCCTTGCCAGTATTGGCAGTGAGGACAAATTCTCTGAAGATACCTTACAGAACAAGGACTAAGACAATAACCAATTAGCCATGGTTTGACCAAGATTGGTTAACTATTCCCTTTGAACCACTTTTGATTTGTAAGAGGAAAGAGGATAGTTACCTATCCATATCAGCTCTATGTTTTACACTTGGCCTGAATTAACCTTTGACAATTTAAAATTGTGTATTTAATACTGCCAACTAAAAATGTGATGTCACTGGTGATCAGAACATATATTCATAGTTAATAGGTGTATCCAAATGTTGGAATACTGACAGAATTAGTGGACTATGGGATTGCATGAACTCTAGTTACCATATAATAAAAACCTGGAGCCAGATATTGGGGGAAAGCAGGAATATCAGAAAGAGAAAACAGACCACAGTCAATTCTCACTCAGCCACCTTCTCAGGCAGAACAGGGTAAATGCTGTCTTCAGGGGTCCATTCTCTGACCTTCATGGCTTGACTGTGGGTGATTCTGTTCTCTGATATTCCAGGCTGATATTATCAAATATACAATATATCAACACACTATGGACCCTACATCCAGTGATAATGGGAGCTTGTTGCTTGATGGGAACTCCATTATATCACATACTCAAAGATCTGTTTTACTCAGGTATTCATATCTCACACATACTTAATTAAATTGAGGTTTCTCTAGATCAAACCCAGAGATAAAAAAATGTGTTTATAAAAGTTTGTTTTGGAGATTATCTCAACATATTTAAGTGAGGGCATATGCAGCAAGTCAGGGGTTATGCATGAAGTCAAGAGATAGAGGAAAGGCAATGTTAGTATGTTAATGAGCACACTATTGTCTAGTGTGTTAACTGAACACACTAGTGTTCAGTCCTTTTAGGAACACAGAGTAAATGGTCTACAGGTGAGAAAAACAAGTTCCTAGCCCAAGCCCTATTTTCACTATTTGTAAATTGTATTCAGGCTCATTAAATCCCTGGTTTATGAAGGACCAGCTGCCTTTCTTTGCCCAAGGAAGTCCTCTGCCCAATATAATAGCAATCACATAAGATAGAAAATTGTCAGTATGGATATTATTCCCCAAAGCTGCAAAAGACCATTCTCAGGGTACCAAATA
>PVIH01001332.1:214320-243161 GCA_004025045.1 Sigmodon hispidus
AAAAAAAAAAAAAAAAAAAAAAAAAAAAAAAAAAAAAAAAAAAAAAAAAAAAAACTTTTTACTGTCAATGGAGATGGTTCCAGAAGGGAGTGGAAAATGATTATCTTGCACTCTCAGCACAGCACTTCTTGTGGGCTAAACTAGCCCTGAACAGAAAGCTAGTCCCTGTTTGCTGCTAGTAAATGTGCTAAGGAGCAGCATCTTGATGGGGACTGCGGGAAGAGATATGAGGCCAGGATGAGGAGTGGGATCAGAGTCCAGGCTCTTCTTGTGTTGATCTATGTTTTCTTGATGGATTTCAGAAAATTTTTCTTAATATCATTTTCCTTCGTGTTGATTTCATTGTATCAGTTTTTTTTTTTTTTTTTTTTTTAAAACTTTATTTATTTATTTATTTGCCTTGGTGTTTGCCTGGAACTGGAACTACAGACAGTTGTTAGCTGCCATGTGGGTGCTGAGAATCGAACCCGGGTCCTCTGGAAGAGCAGACGGTGCTCTTAACCGCTGAGCCATCTCTCCAGCCCCCTCATTGTATCAGTTTAATTCATGATAGAATTTCACTTACTTAAACTCACAAAAGTAGTTACTTTCTAAAACATTGTTTTTTCAAGACAGGATCTCACTGTGTGACTCTGGCTGGCCTG
Organism: Sigmodon hispidus; assembly: GCA_004025045.1. Classification (NCBI taxonomy): domain Eukaryota; kingdom Metazoa; phylum Chordata; class Mammalia; order Rodentia; family Cricetidae; genus Sigmodon; species Sigmodon hispidus. The sequence goes on from PVIH01001332.1 coordinate 214,965, forward strand.
GATTCTATGTAGAGCAGGCTGGCTTGGCCTCTGTGCTAAGATTAAAGGTATGCATTGCCTAGCCAGATGCTTTAAAGGGTTTTTAAATAGAATTTTTCTAGGTATTTATTGGGCACAGTGGTAAGTATAGCTACTGTGCATCTTTGCTTCCTACTGTGGCTCCACAAGAAGTTCAGGAAAGCTCTAACTGGTCTAGAATATCAGCACTTGCTTTTAAAAGCACTTGCTTTTCACAGCCTTACTGAGTGCAACTTTAGTGCTACCAAACTCAAAGTGTACAATTTGAAGGTCTTTAGTATATTGCAGAATAGATCCCAGACTCCAACTTGGGAACATTTTCTTCAGCCCCCTGCTTCCCTATGTCCCCATGCCCCACAAGGAAACAAGACACTTCCCACCCTTCTCCCCAAGGCATCGACAGTTGCTAATCTCTATAGATTTGCTTGTTCTCAAGCTTTATCAAGGAGTGGTATAAATACTATGGTCCTTTGTTAAATGATTCTTTTAACATGACATTTGAGATTTATGTTGTCACAAAATAATGGTTTATATGCACAAAACAAAAATATTATCAATACAAAACAACTCACTAACATAGAATTATAATACACTTTTACAAAAGCTTACTTAATAATTCTTGAAATGGCAACTTCTAGTGATAGGTATAACTTCTACAATTACTTATAATGAAGAATATAAAGCATATTTAAACAGTACCGTCATAACTGCCACATGATAAGAAAACACATCTGTGGTATTTACTAATGATGAAGTGACAGCCAATTTATTATTTATATTAGAAAACCAAAGGAAATGCACTAATTCACTTAGAAATCACAAGATGTTTGGCTTTTAATTCTTATGAATTCTCCCCCTAGATTCCCTATGAATGCTTTCTGGGAAATCCCTGGTAAAATTAAGAACTGAAATTTGAAGCCATACTCTGTGAAGTCAAAAATTTGCCTGGCAGGTCATCTTAATTTCTTATGCTTTGTTTGCTAAACTTGAGATTAATGAATATTTTGGAAACTGTAATTAGTCAGGGTGAAATTTTTGGAACTATATGTGGTCATAGATAAGTGTTCTGATTTTCATTATGATTGGAATGCCCACAATGTTGCCTGATCTTTTCTCTGAAGAAGATGATGGTATTATTGTGGTGTGGGACATGTGAGAGCAGCTACAGGTGACTTCTTATAAAACGCAGTGTGTTCACTGTGCTGAGCCACCATGGCTTTTGGTCTGGGTTCCCTTGGAACAGTGTTTCAAAGGATGAGAAGAGTGCCTGAGGCAGGAGCGGTCAGCAAAGGAATCCTTAGAATCTAAATGTATGCTCAAAGATATTTTTTTTTTTGAAAACCACACATAGCACTACTTGAATATTAAGTGCAGCATCAGTATTCAAGTGTTAATTAAAAAGGCTACACTTATCTATGTGTACTCCTTTATCAGCATCTACATTTTTACAAACTTGAAGGGGCTATTACAAGAGACATCTCTAGGTGTGGAGTGTAGAATTGTGACCTACATTCTCTGACTGTGTCTTTCTTCCTTAGTTCAGTTATAATACATTATAAGAATTAATTGTGAAGATTTTAAGCTAGAATATCTTTGACCCACTTAGCGATGACTCTAATGGGTCTGGTTGCACTCATAGAAATACTATGATATTAAGCACACTGTTGTGTCTGTCCAGAAGGTACTCAGTAAACGGTTCAGAAAAATTCAAAGATCCTTTCCTGGTCGATTCAGGTGTCAACAAGGGACTAGTTTCTGGAACACACCGGAGAAAAATTAGCCCACAGAGAAAGACTAACAGAAGCCTTTTGGCATTGAAGCCTCGCTGGACCATTTCTACCTTTGCTGAAATGAAGCAGACTCTAGATGACCAAATAAAACCATCTTTCCTTGCAGACTACACTCACTGTTTTAAAAGCTTCTGGCCTTGGCTGCAGTAGCTAAGATACTGCCATTATCCTGGAGAGGGGTTAGTTTATAGGCATCCACACTTTACATGGTCCCAGTGGTTTCTTATTCCTCTTTGCTTTATTCTAGACACTTAATGATGAAATCAGTGAGCACCTGTGGTAAATATTACTTTGACTATAAAGAAGAGAACAGTAATGAGAAGGAAGGAGTTGGGATTTAGAAAGTGAAGTGGCTAATTTGGTTTTCCAATATCCAGAATCTTGCACCTGGATTCAGGTGTTATAATTTATAGGGGGACCATTACCGTAGTTTACCTTTCTGTTACTATAATAAGTACCATGATAAAAAGCAACTTGGGTAAGAAAAGAGCTTACTTGGCTTATACATGCAGAACACATTTGATCATTGAGGGATATCAGGGCAGTATAATAACCAGAAACAATAACCATGGAGTTGCTTACTGGCTTATCCTCACTGCTTATTTAGTTTCTGCAATCCAGGACCGCTTGCCAAGGCGTAGTACCCCCACAGTGTCCTGGGCCCTTCCACATCAGCCATCACTCAAGAAAATGCCCCACGGACACACCCATAGGCCAGTCCAGTGGAGGGAATTCCTCAGTTAATGTTCCCTCTTTGCGATGACCCAACTTAGTGCCCAGTTGACAAAAACAAACCAGAAAACCCTATTTAGAGACTACTTTATTGGAGCCATTAAGAGAGCTGACAGTGTAGTCTTGATTCTAGAAAATCAGACTGGAAAACAAGAAAAAGAGCAACACCACATATCTAGGTGAAAAAAAAAAACCCTCAATTGCCTAGCATGGTCACCATCAATGAAATCTGTGTAGGGTTATTAGGACTTTTGTGCTTGTTTTTAGTGTTTTAGATGCTAACTTTTTTATACAAATTATACTACACATAGGTTTTCACTATCTGTTTGGAACTGTTCATTATCCAGGCTTTGTTATAATAAAGCTGTGTAACAAACATCCTCCAATCTCAGTGACTTCAAAAACAAACTTTTATTTCTTATCCATGGGTCTACAGTTTAAGCAAACTAAGAGTAAGATATGTATATTCTTATTTATCTTTTTCTTCAGGCTGATGTTCATGAACATATCGTTTTTACCTCAGACACTAGAAATGTTAGATGCCAAGCTTTCTTGATCATTTAAACTCATTCTGAACATGTGCTTCTGTTTCATTGGCCAAAACACGTCACAGGAGCAAGCCCAGCATCAATGAAGTGATGAAGTGCATTGTTTGGGGGATTGTTAGGGAAGATGTTGGTTTGCTGGACAGTAGAAGAAGACAGCACAGGTCTCCCTGAGGTGATAAAGAGCTCAGGGTCCTTGTTTCCACACTGACTTCAACCACAGCTCTTAATCTCAAGATTGAGGAATATTAGAAAGAAATGTTCCATTGCTCCACTGGTACTGCTCTTGTTTTTCCAGTGAAAAATCTGGGCTCCAAGGATACATGATGCCTATATTTGTGTCTGGGTAAGGACTGGGGCTCAGGTTTTGCAGCCATGCTGAGATGAGCATTTAATTCCAGCTCTGTTTCCAAATGCAGACACTCAGGACATGGTCAGCATCCTCTCATCACAGGTAGAAGCCAGTGTCCTGTGTCCCCAGGCTTTCCAGGGACCAACCTCATTGAAGGATGAGATCTTGAACAAGACTCTTCACCTAAGAGTCTGTACTCAGACAGCGAAAGGCACCCAGTGCCACTTTGTGCATAGGGAGACATAGAAAGGGACCATTCCTGCCACTAATGTTGCTATTGAAATGCCACTAAAGTGTTGTCCTTCCCTCTGCCTCCCTCTTTCCCTATCTTTTAAAAGTCAAGTCCAGCCACAGCTAGGAGTATGTATCTTCCTCCTCTAGTGGAGCACAGGCTTATGATAAAATGTCATTGCTTTTGTTGTTTGTTTATCCCCAAGCCTTCCCTTACACCCCTCCACTATATTGAGGTATAGTAACCATCCTACTTGTCAAACTCAGGGGCTCTGAAACTGGCTTGAAATTAATGTCATTTTTCCTTATGACCCCAGGCAGCATTGAGGGAGGATATGACTTCAGGAATGATATCCGATTAATCTCCCTTATAATGAGAGAAGAAAGTCCTGCCTGCTCTATTTCTAAAACCTCATTTGTGGAAATGGACCAAGTCCAAGTGCTCCATTGGACAAAAACAAGCCCTTAGTGCCTGTCACAACCACTAGGGGCATTGGCTCTGGTGTTAACCAAGCAGAGTAAACAAATTCTAAGCAAGAGCTGGTTCTGCTGTCCTCTGTGCTGCATACAAGAAACACACCTCAACCTTCAAGACAGACACAGGCTCAGAGTAAAGGGTTGGGAAAAGATTTTCCAATCAAATGGCCCTAAGAAACAAGCTGGGGTTGCCATCCTAATATCAAACAAAGTAGACTTCAAACTAAAATCAATTAAAAGAGACCAAAATTCATCTGAGGAAAAATTTGTCAAGATGAGATTTCAATCCTGAATATTTATGCTCCTAATATAAGGGCACCTATCTATGTAAAAGAAACAATACTAAAGCTCAAATCCCACATCAACTCTCACACTCTAATAGTGGGAGACTTCAATACCCCCTTTCACCTTTGGATAGGTGATCCAGACAGAGAGTCAACAGAAAAATAAGGAGTCTAACAGAGGTTGTGATACAATGGATTTAATAGATATTTACAGAAGCTTCCACCTAAACTCAAAGGAATAAATATATTTCTCAGCACCATATGAAACTTTTTTTAAAATTAACCACATAATTGGTTATAAAGCAAATATCGATAGATACAAAAAAGTGGAAATAGTCCCTTGTATCATATCAGACCACCAGGGCCTGATGATTTAGATGTTTTAGATGATTTAGGGTTTAACAACATCAAAAATCACAGAAAGCCTACCAACTCATGGAAACTAAACATCACTCAACTGAACTACCACCTGGTCAAGGAAGAAATTAAGAAAGAAATCAAAGTCTTCCTAGAATTTAATGAAAATGAATCCACAACTTACCCAAACTTGTGGGAAAAAATGAAAGCTATTTTAAGAGAAAAATTGATAGCAATAGATGCCTATATTAAAAACCTAGAGAAATCCCACACTAGAAAACTAACAGCACAGCTGAAAGCCTTAGAACAATTAAAAGCAAACTTACCTAGAAGGAATAGATGGCAGGAAATAATCAAACATAGAGCTGAAATCAATACAATTGAAACAAAAAGAACAATACAAAGAATCAATGAATCAAAGAGTTGGTTCTTTGAGAAAGTCAACAAGATAGATAAACCCATATCCAAACTAACCAAAACCAGAGAGAGAATATCCGAATCAACAAAATCAGAAATGAAAAGAGGGACATAACAACAGACCCCCATGAAATCCAGAGAATTATCAGGTCATACTTTGAAAAATCTATACTCCACAAAAATGGAAAACCTAGAAGAAATGGACAGCTTTTTGGACAGGTGCCATTTCCCAAAATTAAGTCAAGATCAGATTAAATACCTAGACAGACCTATAACCCTAAAGGTAATTGAAGCTGTCATTAAAAGACTCCCAAGTAAAAAAAGCCCAGGTCCAGATGGTTTCAGTGTAGAGTTCTACCAGACATTCAAAGATGAGCTATTACCAATACTCCTCAAACTGTTTCACATAGTAGAAATTCAAGGAATATCGTCAAACTCTTTTTGTGAGGCCATAATTACCATAATACCCAAGCCACTCAAAGACGCAACAAAGGAGAATTACAGACCAATTTCCCTCATGAATATTGATGGTAAAATTCTCAACAAAATTCTGGCAAACCATATACAACAACATATAAAAAACAGCATTCACCACGATCAAGTAGGCTTCATCCCAGAAATGCAGGGATGATTCAACATATGAAAAACTGTAAATGTCATCCATCATATAAACAAACTGAAGGATAAAAACCACCTAATCATATTTTCAGATGCTGAAAAGGCCTTTGACAAAATCCAACACTCCTTTATAATAAAAGCCCTGAAGAGATCAGGAATACAGGGAACGTATCTAAATATAATAAAGGCGATTTATAAGAAGTCAACAGCCAACATAAAACTTAATAGAGAAAAACTCAAAGCAATCCCACTAAAATCAGAAACTAGACAAGAATGTCCTCTCTCCCTTTATCTATTCAATACAGTTCTCGAAGTTTTAGCGAAAGCAATAAGAGAACAAAAGGAGATTAAGGGGATACAAATTGGAAAAGAAGAAATGAAACTATCTCTATTTGCAGATGATAGGATTGTATACATAAGTGATCCACAAAATTCTACCAGGGTACTTCTACAGCTGATAAACACCTTCAGGAATGTATCAGGATACAAGATTAACTCAAGGAAATCAATAGCCCTGCTGTACACTAAAGATAATAGGGTTGAAAAAGAAATAAGGAAAACATCACCCTTTATAATAGCTGCAAATAGCAGTAAATACCTTGGAGTAACTATAACCAAAGAAGTAACATCTATTTGACAAACTTTCCAAATCCAAGTAAGTTACAGTGTTTGGACATTTCTGAAGTCTTCTAGTGGATTTCCCTTTATGATTTGCTCCAGATGGCCAGTGGCTAGTACAAAGACAAGCCCAATTTACACTATGACTTCACTTGTTCAGGACTTTGCTGGTGTCATATGTGTATGGCATTGGAAGAAAGGTGTGGCCACTGTATTGTTCTAGAATAAATCAAGCCGTGCTTTTCTCCTGTTGCTTCTTTCAACACTGTGGTTCCTGGTCAAGCTTAGGTTGGCAACAGGAGCACTCAGTGTCTATAGACACACATGTCCTCCACCCAGCAATCTTGATATGTCACCAAGTGACTCTCCACCCAGAAATTCAACAATTTGGTGTTTAATGTGGGCGCCAGGCAGCACAATGAAAGATGCGTGGAAACACAGACTTTTCCCATCACAAACTCAGACACAGTTTCTCCTTTCCTTTACATAGCTCTTTCCCTGTTTATGCTTCTCTAGGACCACGAATATTGATTTAAAAAACTTGATCATAGTATATCTTTTCTCCTCTATACACTCACAGTGTAAACAAGAGGTGGGTGAAGATGCTGTTACTCTCCCCAATGAGACTGCTTCTGTTCCACTGAACAAAGCTAGTCACAGGAGTAAGCCTAACATCAATAGGGTGGGAAACTTTACTGACCATGGGAGGTAGAGAGGAGATGGGGTATATGTCCTCAGGATGAAAACCTACACATAGCAACCCTAAAATGGACAATCCAGCCGTATCATTCAAGTATATCTGGTAACTAAACAAAATTAGTATTTTTATGAAGTTTAGGAAAAGTCATGACCAATGAGATTAACATTGAACTACTTTGGCCCTTGGGTAATCAAGTCATAACACTCACAACTTCATCTTAAAAGCTCAGATGAAGTTGAACTATGGAGCTTCTATTTTGTTGATTATAAATTCCCAGAACATGTCCTGTTAGCTCATTCATGGTTTTCTCATACAAATGACAAGAACAATATATCTAAGTAAAGGAATTATTCATGTCTGGAGAGAAGAAGACAACATGAAAGCCCTTAGAAAAAAATGGTTACATCTTGATCTTGAAGGCCAAATTTGAAGATACAACTCTTTCTAGGTCTGGTCTTCATGTGTAAGTAGAGGGCTTCATAGTTCAGCTCCACCTTTCTTGTTCTTTCCTTGAGCCTGGGTTTCTTCTCCTATTTATTCTCTCTGCCCTTCAAACATGCCTTTCCCTTCTCTGCCTAGCTAGCCAGACAGCTGGAACCAGCCAGACATGAAGCAGGACATACAGAATGGAAAAAAAGGTAAAAAGCCCCAAGGCAAAACATAGATGAGAAGAAACAGGATAAATTAAGTTATAAGAGCTAGTGGGACATACATAAAGTAAGGCCAGGCATTCGTAACTAATAGTAGGTCTCTGTGTCACAATTTGAGAGCTGCTTGATGGTGCAAAAGAAAGCCTGTGACTTAGGTAATAGCTCTTTATGGAAAATAGAATGAAGAATGGTTCCAAATTGAAGTGGTAGAATAGAACACACACACCAAAATAACTTGAGAAAAATCTTTTATTTCTTGTATCTCCAGAAAGAGAAAGAGACATACGAATAAATGTACAGAAGGAGGAATGTCAACTCTTTTATTTTCTCACTTTGTTTCCCAAGGGAAGCCTGCCAATCTAACTCTAAATTCTATGACCTTCTCTGTCACTATACATTCAATATTTATTTTTTGCTTCCCTGTGTGGATTTTGAGTGAGAATTCAAAGTATATCACTCTTAACTAAGGTACCATGCAAAACAAAATTCAGCTTTGATTGCATATATTCATTATTGGAAAGCACCCATAAGCTGAGAATAGATGAATTGTGTTCAGAGCAGTCAAATGTCTACAGGGCTATGCTCCCTCATGTAACCAGCCTCACATCTAAAGATTGGTTTATATCACATTTTTTGTAATATTAAGGATGCTAACTGACTTTTTTTTTTACTTAGATAAGTCTGAATTGTAATATCAACTGTTCTCATCTAAGAACTATTCAGTTTAAAGAAGTCATGTAACCTCACAATGCCTGAGTTTCAAAATTGGTTTTACTTCTACTACAGAAAATTCCAGATATACCCATAGAGGGAACAACATAATGAAAATATATGTAAACCTCAGTTTGAATCAGGATTAAACCTAGGAAAAACACGAACAGAATGGCTTGCTACACTACAACAGATGAGCATGCTACCAATATGCCAAGAGTACATGGAGGTGGGGCTGCGGGAGAAGTCATAGAGCAGAGGAGAAAAGATAGGAAAGAAAACTTAAGACGCGACCCTCCTTTGGTTTCTGGAAAAGAAAACTGACATTAGTTGGCAGAGTGAGTGGAATTACAATGGAATTTCTGATTTAATTAATCATGTTATATTATTGCTCATTTCCTGGTGTTGATCTTTGTGCCTCAGTGACATAGGATGTTATATTAGGAGAAGCTATGCAACATGTATTGGGACCTTTGTTACTAGGAGGAAATATTATACAAAATTTTTTCATTCTCAGATTTAAGTTTTAAAACATGGAGTCTTAGGAATGATGCTTATTAGGTTTCTGCCATTCGTGTTTCATCTGTTCCTCCACTTTCATCACTGTGTGAGTGTGTGTGTGTGTGTGTGTGTGTGTGTGTGTGTGGTGTGTGCAATTGTCTTTAGAAAATTGAAAATGGATATAATTTTACTGGTTGATCTCTACAGATAATGGCTGTTTGTAACATGCCTGCAACAACATGAGGGCACATAGTATAATTGATAACAATTGTTTGGTATCTGATGAAAGACCCCAACCTCAAAATTTCCACAAGGCCAATTAGCTGGGAGTCAGCCTGTGGGCAAAGCCTCAGTATATCAGTCAAGGTTTCTTAAAAAGATAAGGAAGGCCATAGTAGGGTGAAGAGACCGGGAGTGTCTAATCTTAACACAAACCAGAAGTTCACAGCACCTCCAGGATCAAAAACTTTACAACCTTGCCCCAAAGTTGAACCTTACCACATCACCCCTTAGCGGAATTTTATATGTAGTTCAAAGTAGCTAATGAGATATGATATATGTCTTTATGTTTAAGCTGATAAGGCTCTCACTGTATAAAAAAGAGAGTGTTCTTTGCAAGTGCACTCAGTTAGCTGAAGCTGCTGATTGCCCACAGGTGCCTGTGTATTAAAATTACCTCGTGCCATTTACAGCCTGGTCTCTGTCTGAGTTCTTGAAGTTGGGGTCTCTGAGCGTCTTTCACTATGCTCCAGGTCAAAAAGTGCTTCCAAAATGTCTGTTTAAGGTTTTATTTGACCAAATCAGATTTTCAACCATGCACTCTTACTCCATCATTTCCTATGGCCCTTAGATCTTTTCATCTAGGAGAGTCCCTGCCCCTCCTCCTTTCCTCCTCAGCATTTATTTTTGAAGAAACTGGGTCATGTTTTCTGCAGAATTTCCCATTTTGCTTTGGATGACTCTAAGCTGGCGCTTTGGCTTTGAGGTCTTTATTACATCTAGACAATAGCCCTCACTTAGCAACACCTGAAAGCCTCGATGAGAAAACAAAAAAAGCAGCCCAAGGTTTAGTAAGTGTTCTTTTGCAAACCCTGGCTGCCCTTCCTCCTTCTGGTCCCTTTGCAGGCTCTCATGTGTTTCTGAACAGTAGCCATGCATTTATGATATATCATCATTAGATTTATTCTCAGATTGCACTCATGAAGATTAACCAATGTATTTTTCACAAATGAGATAAAACAAAAGACTTAGCTCTAGAGAGGGAGCCAGCAAGAGAAATTTGATTCCATATCTAAACACTTTTACATCTTATACTCTAAGTATGGTGTGGGCTCAGGGCACCTTCTGCAAGTCTGTTAGAAGGACAGAATTCATGACCTCATCTCATGATGTATATTCTGCATTATAACATACATTTTAAACATATATTTATGTTGTGTGTGTATGAGAGTATGTGTGTGGGTGAGTGAATGAGTGTGTGTGTTTGTGTGGATGTGTGTGTGCACAGGCATACACAAGCTCTCAGGCCATGGTGCATTTGTGGATGTCAGAGAACAATCTACTGTAGTTGATTCTCTCTTTCAATCATGTGGGTCCCAGGAATCCAACTCAAGTGCCTTTTCTCATCTGAGCCATCTCAGCAGCCCTACCATATGTATTTAAACAGCATTCTAAAAATATTTGTGTGCACACTAGAGAAACTGTAACCTTAAGAGAACCTGGAAGTTGTTTAGCATATAAACTGGACGCTCCCTTTCTTCACTTTAAAAGAAAAGTTCTGTTTTCTGCTTTAAATGTGGCAGCCTTACAAAGTTTTGTCTCAATGCCTTCAACTTCTATCTTCTTTTAAATCCCGTGAAGGAGCTGGCCTACTGGCCTTCAGTGAGGAACAGACAGCAGGATATGCAGCATTCATTTCCTGTCTTGCTTCAGGTTCTCCCCCAAAACAGTATTGAGAAGGAAATGAGGTTTCCCAGGATCTGCAAGCAGCATCTAGGTAAATGAACCATGAATCCCAACATTCCTCATGCACACACTCGAGGAAGGTCCTTCAAAACTCTTTGAAAATTGTTTTCATTTAGCCAGTGGGTTCTGCGCTCAGGAGAGCTTCTGACCTTACTTTCCAACAGAGATGGCCTTGCTTTGCTTTAAAGAGATGCTTTGGAAGGAGACATTTCAAATGACCTTGGAGCTTGGCATTGAGCATGGGACAATCTGACCCTCAGTAGTTCAACCTCAGGAAGGAAATGTAGCACTTTAGGTACACCTGAGCTCAAGGGTATATATCTTTGATTTTAAGGAAATATGAATTTGTTTATACATAGACTCACATTAAATATAGATTGATAACTTTGTTATTGGCTACTCTAGCTCTTAAACAAAACAAAAACTTACAGTCACACAGAGTAAGTAAACACATTTCTGTAGTTTAAGCCCCATATATTTTTTTCGTTCATGACTAAGCACATATTTCTGACACCTAAGTATTTTAAACAGAACCAAAGTCACAGCTTCACACAAAAATGACCCACAGCAACCCCTGATGCCACTTACTCTTTATGTCCCAGTTTCCTCTCACTTTCTTCTTTCTGCAGTTGGCTCATGAGTCAGGATCCAAGGTCCAGGGATGCACCTGGCTAATGTGTCTTTCAAGTCTCATATTACATATTTGTACCTATTCATGTTTATGTTATTTATGAGCTAGACCAACAGTATTCTTTACTGTAAGGATTTCCTTAATTCTAGATACAGCCTATGGTTTCCATGTAATGGCTTGCTGTACTTTCTGTGTGTCACTTTAACTGGTTTGTAGGATATTATATTATTTCATGTTTCTATCTGGCAAGATTTTAGTACTGGGGGCTATTACTGACCAAATATTTGTATTTCTTATCATTTTTACCAATTAGTAAGTTCAATATAACATCAAGAGGTGATCAGGTATTTAGGTCATGAGGTAGAGCCCTCATGAATGCATTAGTTTTTTGAAGCAAGAGACACCTTGTGTTGACTATGTGAGGATACAAGGAAAAGTCTGAACACTACAACAGAGAAGGATGCTATCACTTGTATGCCAAGATGTTGGCACCCCAACCGAAGGATCCTAGCCTCTGTAACAGTGAGAAGTAAATACTGGTGTTGATAAGACATCAAGTCTAAGCCAAAGCCCAACCCTAACCCTAACCCTAACCTAGTGGTGTGTGCTAGAAATGCGAATTGTCTAATACAGAGCTTCTTGGGTAGGGTGAGAGAGGGGATGAGAAAGCTGACCAGTCTGCACTGAAGCTCTTGAAACAATCATGCCATGATTTCTCATATTATGCTTCTAATTCTCAAAGCAAACACTAAGTATACAAGAAGAAAACACTAAGGTACCATGAAGATTAGATGTGTGCAAAGCATGTGCTGGTGTAGAGTTGGAGAATGTCATATAAATGCTTATGTTAGCCCTCCTCTCTTAGCCTGCCATTATCTCAGCCATCAGTTGAGGTGTGGACTATCTTTCTATTTCCTTAGTTTCTCTGTTCCTTTTAATGTGGATATGATAGAAATAAAAAGATGATCAAGGTATAATTCTGAGAATCATATCATTTATTATCATGCAAACAGAATGGTTCTTGGGTTCACAAGGATTAAAGAGAGAAAGAATACTGTATACAAACATCACAAGGAATATACAATATTAATCAAGTTTTATTAAAGTCCAGTTAGTTGTTTAGAGTTCTGTAGAAACTAAAATCTAATTGAAGGTTGATGCCTCCCTTAAACCATGCTTTGGGGGACATCTATAATGAATGACTCATAGGTTCCCCCAGGCACAAGGTTGCTGCCCTGACTCAAATTGAACTCTCGGTACTCAGAAAAGTGTCTGGTATAACACACTATACTATATGCTCCTGGTCTTGTCATGAGCATCTGACACAGGCTAAGCTCACAAACTGTCAGGCAAACTCATATTCACATGTAATTTTGAAGTCTACTAGCTAAGGTAGCTTAGAGTGTCTGATAAGGTTTGATATAACATTCCTGAGGGTCTAAGGAGCAGTTCACTCATAGTTCATACTATTGGATCATCCCTTCAAAGGGATGGAGGGATGCTCTCCAAAACTGACATAACAAGTAACAAGCTATATGAATATTTGGAGTCATTTCAAAGCTTCATGACAGTTTTCCACTGGAAATGACATCAGTTAAACTGGAACAGAGCCAAATCTTTCCTTTATGCTCTCTCTCTCTCTCTCTCTCTCTCTCTCTCTCTCTCTCTCTCTCTCTCTCTTTTTCAGATATCAAAGTCATCTTAATTATTTCCCATTCAACAGATATTCATTTAGCTCTGAATATGAAGATTCTTTCATGAGGAATATAAATCAATGCATAGTTGTCCTTACAATGAGAAAAGGAACATGGTAAGCAAAGAAGCAAAGAAGATGGCGCCAACAGTTGGCTCACGTTTCTGGCTACTCTTCTATAGGCCACTGGGTTGGACTGGCTGGCTCTTGCTTTTCTCTCACTTGTTGGCTTTTTGCCTTCCCTGTCTCTAAGAACAGGCTGGCTATAACTTACTGAAGAATGGTCAAAAAGAAATAAGAATTTAGCCCCAAAGGACATTGTATTTGTGAGAAATCCAAGATACTTCTCTGGTTAACCCTGAGCATTCATTAGAATGCTCTGAGCCCAGCTTTGAAGGAGACACCAGTAAAAACAGAAAGAATTCATATAAAGGAATTTTGAAGAGATAACAAAAAGAAAAAAATTAAGAATAAAAGGCAAAAGATAGAAAAAATCTGTCTCTAATTTTTTGCTTCAAACAATCAGCTTTTATAAGCTATGTTCCAAGACAGCAGAGTCAGTTCCACCTAGTCCGGTTACACCAGGAAACAACCTTGGCTAGTGACTTTCCACTTCAAGGTCTTACATTCAGTGTGGATTTATTGTTTTTCCACATACGGCACAATATGCATAAAACTCCATGTTCCTATAAGCATACAGAGTTTATTTATCCAAACACATACATAAATATTCAAATTGCTGAATGTTGCATTTTATGTTATGATTCCGGTAATGATACACAGAAAATATTAAGTACACTACGGCCATTTAACTAAGAACTGTATGTACTGTACAACATATACTGTCAAGTAAACTGAGACTTTAAGATCTTTTTAAAAAATTCTTTGTAGTGTGTGTGTGTGTGTATACCTGAACACACCTGTGTAAATGTGCATGTGTACATCTATGTGCATGTGTATATGGGTCAGAAGTTGAATTCAAGTCTCTTCCTCAATTGCTCTTCACATTATATTTTAAGGTAAAACCTCTCACTGAACCTGGAGTTTACTGATTAGGTGAGGCTGGTTAGCAAATGATCCCCAAGATCTTCCTGTCTCTGCTTCCTTCATGTTGACATTATGACTGAATACTACCACACTTTCTTTTTACATGGATGCCAAGGACCAAAATCAAGTCCTTATGCTTCCATAGAAAGCACTAAACCAACAGAGAGTTGTCACTACCCCAGGATTTAAAAAAATGTGTAAATGTCTTCTGTAGTTCTTCAATTCTCTCAAATACAGTATTTCCAAATTTCTATAAACAGCATGAAGCAAGCATAATTACACAGTGGCATCATAATAGAATACCATCAATGATTTACCTTGAATCTGAAAATCAGAAGTAAAATTTAAAATACCATGAAAATCTTTACACAGTCACCCTGCTGACAAATAGTAAACTATACAACATCAACCTTTCTTTTTTTCCCCCACAGGAGCACAGAAAAGAATTAATCAGAAAACCTTTCTTGGTAGTTCAGGAAAATATGAGCAAATATAAAGACAAAGAAATAAACATTCATTTGTCTGTCTGTCTATCAGAGACAAACAAAATTATTGATTCTAAAGTTCATTTCAAGGCTTGGTACATGTTTGAGATATCATTTAAGGAGAAATAATTTGATTGAGGATAATGTTTCAATAAATGATAATGTTTAACCAATATATCCTGATGGCAGTTGCTCACAAAAATGGTTGTATTTATTTATCCAAAAAATATATCTTCTCTTATGTTTCAAATAGCTGGAGTGGAAAAAATCATATCATCACAATATGACACACCCAGGAAACTACCAAATACAATTATCACAGCCTTCTTCAACAAGAAATGTTACAACCTTAGGATAAATCTTTTTGTACTCCATGAAATGTGCCTTTGCCAAGGCACCTCCTGATTGCTTTAATAAAAAAATGAATGTTCAATATCTAGGCAGGAAGAGGTTAGGTAAAACTTCATGGCAGAGAGAAAAGGGGAGGGGAATCTAGGAACAGGAGTGATGCCAGGAGATGAAGTACTAATGAGACATACAGGATTAGAAGTAACAGTCACCACCCAGGTAGCAGTACATAGGTTAATGGCAATGGGCTAATTTAAGTTATATGAACTAGTTAGAAACTACCCTAAGCTATAGGCCTAGCTTTCATAATTAATAAGTCTGTGTCATTTTTGTGAACTGGCTACCTAAAGAAAGATCTGACTCCATGAATGTAAATATCTAGAAGTCTGGGCTAGCATGATGGCTTGTGTCTACCATCCCAGGACTCTAAATGAAGCTGAGATAGGGGTTCACTATTTCAAGGCCAGTCATGGTTTTATAGATGGTATAGAGGCAACAGAGGTATTGTCTCACTAATATGCAGAGACCAGGATGTGGCTAACACATCATGTAGTACACAGCACTGCCCCACATCAAATCATTAGCTAGCCTTGATCATCAATGACAAGGAGGAAAATCCTATATGGAGCCAATGTAGGTTCTCTCAACCTGGGTTTCAACCCTGGATCCCAAACTTCAGAGGACCCTCTATCCTTCCTTTAGTTGTGTAGTTCGTTCATAGTGCAGGATGATTGTCCACAATAGGCCAGATTTTTTATTTAATCTATACCCTGCATATTCAGAAACCTGAGTAGGGAGCTGATACAGCAAGGAGAGCATGTGCTTGATTTAAAAAAACAAAGTATTAACTACACACCAAGACATCCATAGAGACACAGGCATTACTTATATCCTGGGTATTTTGCCTCCTAAAGTAACAGTGTCAAATTGCATAAGTTTTTTGAGTCTACCATAAGCCTCTTTGTATACAATGAATTGCATGCAAATGGTCATTTTGTCATTGTAAAATTTTTTCTGAGTTTAACAGGAAATTAAATCTACATGAAAACTATTGGTCAGCTGAATAAATTTTCTCATATGTACCCTGAACTACATCTTTCTCTAGACTGTGAACTTCTGAGATACTACAAAATCCACTCATAACCTGTAGATTGATGTCACTAGTACATCTGTGCCCAATGTGACATTAGGGCAAGATGCTCTAGACCACAGGAGTCACAATCTTGACTATTCATCAGTGTTGCCTGGGCCATGCTTAAGCACTGTTACTGGCTCTTACCCCAGGAATTTCCTTTTAGTTCTAGAATAGAGCTAGATTACTGAGAGTCTAACAAGCCCTTTGGTGATGATGAATCTGTTGATCCAGGAACAGCAGAGTTTTAGCTTTGAACAGAGTACAGCAAATACTTTTGTGATGAGAAAGATAATAGATATTTTGTGAATTGTGAGTAGTGCTTCAAAGGGCACAGGATTAAATTCTCTTTTATTTCCTGATTTCAATTGTTTTGGATAGACACTAGGGAGAAGGATTGCCTGATCATATGGTGATTCTACATTTTTATTTTTTGGAAGATTGCCATACTGTTTGCTGTGACATCTATACCATTTTGTCATGGCCAGAAACAGAAGGCAATCACTCCAATTGCTCCATATCTTTGGCTACACTTGCTGACTTTTGTTTTTTAGTAACAGGCATCTTGGCAGGTATGAAGAGACATCACATTGTATTTTCCATTTATTGTGGCATTATTCACAATAAATAAGATGTGAAAATGACTTAAAGTCTCCATCAGAGGATAAATGAATAGAAAAAAATGTAGTATGACAAAACAGTAAAATATCATTCAACCTTGAAAAGAAGAAAATCTTGTAATTAAAAAAAAGTAGATAACGTGAATATATCCTGGGTGAAATATACCAGTCACAAACAATCAACTGCACTACTGATCCTACTTAAATGTAAAGTAGTCAGATTAATAAATCAAAAAATAGAATTTCTGATGTGGAAGGAAGGGAAGGACCAGTCAAGCAAGATGGATAAGGTCTAGAGATATGTCATGTAGCATTGAACTCAAGTTAACAATAAAATATCATTCACTCAAAAGCTTTTTTTTTTATTTTTCAAAACAGGGTTTCTCTGTATAACCCTACTTGTCTTGGAACTTACTTTATACACCAGACTGGCCTTGGACTCAGAGAGATCTATCTGCCTCTGCCTCTCAACTGCTAGAATTAAAGTCATGAACCACCACCACACTGCTTAAAAGCATACTAGAAGGGCAGATCACATATTAACTAGTCATGCCACAGTTAGGAAAGGGGATATCTTTACAATGATCTGCTACTGTACAATGTACGAAGTATTTTAGGCATTTGGAACCATACAATATTTGTCACATTGCTCCACTTTCCCTTTGAACTGTAAACAGCCACAGACAGTGTATAAATAAGTGGAGGTGGCTATATTCCAATAATTTATATTTAAGGAAAAAAATTACCTGAAACTATACATAGCCAGCCCCTTGCCTCTAGACAACAGATGGTTAGACAGACTACTAATCTCATTCACCCATGTCATTTTACTGGGCTTCAGGCACAGCAGGAACCATGCAGTGACCTTCAGTCCATCTCTGTCAACCGTGAGTGTGCTTAAGTACATCCCCACTGTTAGGGCTCAATGTGGTAGCATATAGCAGGTGAGGAAGAGAGAAAAAAATTATAAAGGTAAAAAGAGACATATAAATATTACCAAAGAGCTCTTCAAACTGATAAGGATTTAAAACCACTAATTCAGTCAGTTGTTTCCTTCCAGCCCCTTTTTCTACTCTTAATCTATAAATCACATAACTTTTCCAGCAGCTTTTGGGAGCTTTGCTGCCTTGAACATCATAAAACTTCAGTTTTCAGACGTGATGGGAAATAATGTTACGTGCTGTGTCTCTGACAAGAAGACAAATTACCTTCAAAATAAAAGAGGAACATCTAAGGGAAACCTAAAGACGATGTGAGCTTTCTGTCATGGACCCCTCTGCGATGTATCTGAAGCCCTCCCTTCAGGAATTTTGCATCCATCTCTGATCCCTTAAGGAAAAGGGCATTTTTAGTTTCTTCCTTTCAGACAACAAAAATACTTTATTGTTGACTGGCATCTTTAGTTTTCTTAAAGCCAGTAAATCTGCTAGATAGAAGTCCTATGTCAGGATCTATAATTCTGTTGTTGTTAGAAAGGGAAGAATGGGAATGAAGCAAACAAATGAATTATCTGCTTGTGTGACCACAGTGTCACCTGCACAAATACATTGTCTCCGTAAGTGTAACATGTTAAGAACCATTCCCTTGCTGTTCTTTTTCCTACTTCCTACTTCAATAAAGAATGATAATACTATCTTCCTATTAGAAATAACCAATTCAACAGCAAAAGAAAAGGTCAAAAAGATTAATAAGATTACCTGGGGCTACAGTACAACTCTGTAATTTCCTTTTTGCCTGCTAAATTACACATTCTACAAGCATATGCTGTGTGGGGCATCTTCTTGAAGTCTGGGTCCCAAATGAATAATAATGCTCTCTGAGAGATGGCTGTGAGCAGCAATACCCTCTGCTCTTTTGATCTGGAATTCTGCACAAATTATTGAGAGGGTTTCCATTCCTCTTTATCTGACAGACACTTTGATCATTCAGTTCCTGACATTAGTACCAGCAGCTGCAGCAACATGGTGTACTGATTACTTATAATCAGTGCATTCTCACAATCAGGCAGCAACTTTCTGAAACTAGATAGAACTACAACCCACATATTAGCATAATTAAAATGGCACAATGGATTAAAGAAAGTAAAAATGTTTAAAACATCACAATAGCCCCTGTGTTCGAAGACATGGGAAACTATTCAGCGTCCAATACTTAGGATAGGAGTGGGTAGGTTCACATTTCTAATCACATTATATACAAATAAGAACATTCTGTTTCAAGACTCATAGCTTACCATGCTATATTAAAAGATAGGTAATCCTATAAAGATATAAATATAACTTACATTCAGCCCACAACATTGAAGATCCTGGTTTCAGGTCCATTAACCTGTAGGAGTCGCGAGGAAGAGTACCTGTCACAGCTTTCTGTGCTGCTGGTCTTCTTGGTTTCATGACTGTCTTTTATTCTGTTTGAAAATTTAAATCTCTAAGGGAAACTCTTACTCCAGCAGTGGCACTTCAGTCTGACAGGAGCATATTCAATGGCAAGGTTCAGGCAGCTGTAGATACAGATATGCTGTATATAAACAGAGCTTGCCTTCTGTGCCTTTGATATTGGAGCATTTTTAATAAGTAATATCTTTTTTCTACATTATAACTGGAATTTTAGCTCTAAGGGGAAATCTCATAAAAATTAGGTTACTGTATAGAATCAGCAATTTTATTCTCAAAGGGTACAACCACATCTAATTTTTTTTTTAAAAAAAAAGCTATAAAATCACTTTGCTGATACAATTTTAACATTGTATTTTGCCCTAAGTTTTCTTTGCAGGTGTGTTTCTTCTTAGGAGTGGTATATTGAATGGTGATTGCCTGCCAAAGCACTGAACCTGGGGTCTGTGTTGTGTAATAGAGCATTGATTGCCAACTGTATCAAAGAACTGACCCCAATTACAACCGAGTGTCTCAAAGCCCGAGTTCATTTATTCTTTTCTAGTTGAATTGTATATATACTTGTATATCATAGAGCACAGTGCAGACAAAAAAACTCAGTAGATAAACTAATCATGTCTACAGATTTTAAGTATGCTCATTCTTAACTCAAAATTTCTGTTTTTGGTGTCATCAGATTATGAAGAGCTGTCCCGGTCTTGTCAAAAATACAAATGTCATAGAAGAACATAATGTACTTTTCCATGTTCAATAAAACCAAATGAAAATTTTAACATCTGCTAAATACATAGAGACAATCATCAAAATTTGTGTATTTATTAAAAATAAGTTTTTTTGTTTGATCACTATGCAGTGGTTATGTAGAATACATGGCTGTCTGTGTGGATGTGTTCAGAAATGTTTAGGGAAAGTATTGTCAACAACATTCTGTCCCTTATATAAAATGGAAGTGTTTGGCATATGAACTAGTAGTGTCTTCCATGTGCTTTAAATCAACACTAAGTATTTATAATAAATACTCTGTAACTCATTGTTATAATAGATTGTTTAGAGAACAATGACAAGAAAAAAGTCTGTACCTGTTTAATTCAGATGCAATTATTCTTATCCAAATCTTTAAATCCATGGTTGGTTAAATCAGTCTGCCCAAAACTCAACAATACAAAGGACCAGACCATAGACACAAGAGCAAAGGAGAGGGAGAGATAAAAGGAAAGAGAAATAAAGAGGGGTATTTGGGAAGCAAAAGGCAGACAGCCTCATCTGCACTGTGGACAAGGAGGGCAAACCGATGTGACAGCATGTGCACCTTGGAAAATGACATATGCAAATTTATATTGTTATTTAGACACTTAAAAACTCAGGAGGCATCACCATCCCTGACTTCAAGCTATACTATAGAGCTACAGTAATAAAAACAGCCTGGTACTGGCATAAAAACAGACTTGTGGATCAATGGAATTGAATTGAGGATCCAGACATTAACCCAAAAACCTATGAACACCTGATCTTTGACAAAGAGACCCAAAATATTCAATGGAAAAAAGTATCTTTAACAAATGGTGTTGGCATAGCTGGTTGGTAGTGTATAGAAAATGAAAATAAATCCAAGCCTGTCACCCTGCACAAACCTCAAATCCAAGTGGATCAAAGACCTCAACATAAACCCAGCCACTCTGAATTTGATAGAAAGGAAAGTGGGAAATAACCCTCCAAAAAATAGGCACAGGTGACCACTTCCTAAATATAACACCAGTGGCACAGACACTAAGAACAAAAATCAATACATGAGACCTCATGAAACTGAGAAGCTTCTGTAAAGCCAAGAATAAAAAAAAAATTAATGCAGTTAATAACCAATTTTGATGGTAGAGTAATATTATTAGCATATTTTCTTGTAACTGTTCAGTATGTTGTATTTCTTCATTATGATTGTCTAGGCTCTCAAAATGACATTTGTAAGATAAAGTTGGGGCCCATAGCTTGATGTTGTATACAGAAACCCAGAAATTAAAATTTATTTTTACCTAGAAAATACTGAGTTACCACTCACTGGGGCTGTGAATGATCTCATTGAGTATTATTGTGGTAATAAAGAATTTTATGTTCCCTATGGCTTACTCAAGAACATTGCCTTCTAGTCACTTCAGCTACAAACCAGTTTTTAAGGAGTATTAGCAGTCCATAAAGCAAAACTCAAAGACACCATGGGGGATCACAAAAAACTTCAGGTCCCCACAGCTTGGGCCATCCTTGTCTTAGAAGGTTGAATGATTCTTAGGGATGCACAGGAAGAATATAGCAAATATCTGGAAGATAATAGAGAGCTTCTCATGGTGCTTTAAGGCCAGAGAAGAGATGAGACAAGCTGTCCATCAAGATGCTGTTGACATAGTTCAGAAAGGGACTGGGGTGCAGAAAGCAACCATGATCCTCATAAGCTACGTTCAGAGTTCAGAAGGGGGCCTCTCCTACTGCCTAAGGTGCTCACTAGCTGCTACCTAAAGGGATGCTTTATCTGGATAAGAAAATAGTCATCTTTGATGGACATCCTTCTATAGCTGGACTAAGTTGTTCCTGTGTTTCCAGAACAGAAATATCTCGTTTATCTTGTTAATCATCAAAACACAGTCATTTGTGTTGTTCCATCCTGTATCTTCAGTTTTCAGCATGATTATGGCAACAGTGTGCTTTCTGTCTCTGTGTGGCAGGGATGTATGAAAGGTTTCACCTGGAAAGACATCCCTACTGTCTGTAATGGAGACAGATGGGGTTAACCAGCTAGATATGTATCATAAACACATGGTTCTATCATTCAGTTTGAGTAGGCAGAATCTATGCTTCTGGTTTTAACAAGCAAGCTTATAAAAGGGATAAAACAAGTGTGGTTCACCTGGCAAAGGCATGGGCCATCAAGCCTAACCAACTATGTTCAGACCCCTGCAACATCATGGTAAAATGAGATTATGGACTCTGGTCATTTTTCCTCAAGCTTCCACATACCAGCCATAACACAGGCACTCTCCTCTACACACACACACGTAATAAGAAATAATTTAGAAAACTCATTAAAACAAGGTGAGAGGCTACCAAAATGTGTAACAATTAGAAATAAAAATAACAAATAATTATATTAATAAGTGTGGAATAAAAATAACTTGTTTAGTTTTTAATTCAAATTTTTATTATTTCACACATGAATACTGTTTTTACACCATTTCTACCTCTACTTCTGCTCCCTCTAGCCCTTCCGATGGTTCCTCAAACTCAGGACTTCTATAATTATTATTGTAACACACATAAATACTCATGTACAAACCCTAATGGGTCCATTTAGTACTGATCATATATATATATATATATATATATATATATATATACATGTATATATATATATATATGGCTGACCACTTGAAATTGGATAACTTTTCAGAGTGCTTATCCCTGTGGAAACTGATTTTTCCTTTCTCAGCAGTATTGACTGCCTGCAGGTCTTAACCTATGGGTGGGCCCTTGAAAAATTCCCACCAGTCTTGTGACATATCAATTGGTGTTCTCGTTATTCAGGTCTTATTGAGATAATCATACTGTTGTGATATCATGAGTGTAGCCTCTTGGTCATGTCTACAAGTCATAATCTTAACACAGGTGTAGTGGTTTGAATGAAAATGGTCCTCATAGACTTAAGTGTTTGAATGCTAGATTCCCAATTAGTGGAACTGTTTAGAAAGATTAAGAGAGGTGGCCTTGTTGGAGAAGACGTATCAGAGGAGGTAACTTTGAGGTTTCACAAACCCATGCCAGATTCTTAGCTAGGGTTTCTATTGCTGTAAAGAGACACCATGACTACAACAACTCTTATAAATAAAAACATTTAATTGGGGCTGGCTTACAGTTTCAAAGGTTTAGTGAATTATCTTCATGGTAGCATTCAAGCAGACATGGTGCTGGAGATGAAGCTGAGAATATTGATTCACAGGCAACAGAAAGTGAACTGTGTCCTACAATGATTTATTGTGAGCATATGAAACCTCAAAGCCTGCCCCCATACTGACATACTTCATCCAACAAGGCCACACGTACTCCAACAAAGGCATACCTCCTAATAGTGCCATTCCCAAAGGCACACCTCCTAATAGTGCCATTCCCTAAAGGCACACCTCCTAATAGTGCCATTCCCAAAGGCACACCTCCTAATAGTGCCATTCCCAAAGGCACACCTCCTAATAGTGCCATTCCCTAAAGGCAAAGCATTCAAACACATAAGTCTGTGGGGGGCATACCTATTCAAACCACCACACAGACTCAGTTTCTTTTACTCTCTCTGTCTCTCTGTCTGTCTCTGTCTCTCTCTTTCTCTCTGCAGATTAGTATGTAAAGCCCTCAGCTACTGCTCCAATGCCATTCTTGTCTGTTTCTTACCATGATGAATGTGAACTATTCCTCTAAACTGTGAGCAAGCCCTCAATTACACCTTTCATTTATAAGAATTTCCCTTGATAATATTGTCTCTTCACAGCAATGTAACAATAGGTGTCATGGTCCTTTCCTGCGCTTTAGGCATAGGGGGTGCATTATAGATATAACAATTTGGTTTGTAATCCACAACCACTTGTCATGAACACTTTGATAAGTTGTGGATTATGTAATAGTCACTATCTGCTGGAAAGAGCTTCTTTGATAAAGAATGAATGCTATATGTATCTATGGGTATAAGGATAGTATTCAGAGTGCAGTTTAAAACTCTACTGATTAAGCAAAGTGGCAGTAGTAGCATCTCTTCTTGGATCTATGACTTCCACAAATGCTGATGAAGAACCCTCATTCAGTATTGGCAAAATTAGAGACCAAGGTAGCCACTATGGAAATCAATGTGGAGAATTCTCCAAAAGTTAAATCTACCACATAATTGTGTCTCTAGCTACTTCTTGGTATATGTCCCAAGGTTCCCTGAGGCATTATTTGTGAATTTGAAATAAAAAATCCTATGTGGTAAACCTGATATAATCATACTAACTCAGCCAGGTCCAAACATTATGGCTGTAGGACTTTATCCTCAAAGAGGAAGAAATTGTTTGTTAACTGGCCAAGAACAAGCAAACATGTGAGACAGAGAGACAGGTGAAGAAGGAAAATCAGGTTTCCTGGAGGGTTGTCATAGGAGACCTCACTGTATGTTGGTGGCAAGCCTAAGGTTAGAGCAGTGTGTTCCACAAAGCTGGAGATATCACTACTAGCACAAAATTAGTGGCAGATAGTGGCCCATATGTAGCAAAAATCTTCATTCTCTTCTTTGGAAACTCCCAAAAAGAAAGAGCTGATTGTCTAGACAGCTATGGCACCCTGTTACCTAGAAAGTACAAGTGCCCAGATAGAGGGTGTATTTTATAAATAGACCGCTGATTACAGTAAAGAACAGACAATAATTTTCTAGACAATGCTGATAAGAGCCTCTCTCAGTTGCAATTATCAGGATATAGCAAAGTGCTAGCTTTCTTCTGACCAAGCATGAGCTGCAAATACTGCACTTGAAAAGCATTTGCTCTTACCACAGAGCCAGCAAGCACTTTGTCTCTGTTCTTCCAGTTCCTGATTACAGAGGTCAGTCTCAGACTCCCCAGGGATTCATCGTGGATCTTTTGTGTGTGTGATAGATGCTGTTAACTGAAAAGTGAGCCCACTGTCACAGCTCCCTTTCATTGTTGGGCACCGAAGACTTCAAGTTTCTTCCCTACAGCTACTCCAAATCCTCATTCATTCTGTCCATTTAATAGGAATCTGAAGGAAAAGAAGTACTCAGTTGAGTGGAAACTGCAGAAATGAGCAGCTGAAATGAATGTGTGTGCCAATGGAGGATCCTCTGTGCTGGAGGTTACTGACTGTCTAGCTGTATTGAAATGCCTAAGGGACAGTCTTTGAGAATGAATGCTAAGTTTACGCTAAAAGTGGGCATGACTCCTCTACAGAGCAACAATCCCATGCTGGTTATTTATTATACTTGAAATGGTATTAATATCCAATCATGAGAAGCACCTCCTAAGAACTTATCATAAATGTACATTCTCCTGCCTTATCGCAGACCAACCCCATTTGAATCTCCATTGATGGAGTCTAGAAATCTACTTAAATATATCCTTCAAGTGATGTTGGGCACATAAAGTATGAAGGAACCTGCACTATGGAGAACAATTCGTCTCAACTATTCAAATTGACCTGCAAGGTTAGCTATACTAAAATAGTGTCTGCATCAAGTCCTGAACTATTATTCAAAAGTTCAAAACTGGAGAGTGAGTTTCTCAGAGGATTTCACTCTCCTCTTTTCTTCTGGGCTATTAGCATGCATCATACATGAATGCATGCATATATGCATAGTGATAAAAGGCCCTGAAATTTCACTTCCTGGAATGGGTGTAATTATTTCACTGTGCTGCCTAAGCATTAGGCATAATCTCCAATGAACGTCAACATGCATCTGTGCTTGATTGATTGCCAAAATGGCTACAAATTATGCAGAATTTTTGTCATGCTTTCACTATTTTATCTATTAAGAGGAGTCTTAGGGGCTAGGGGTATAACTCGGGGTATAACTCAGTGGTAAAAAGGTTGTTTAGCACATTCAAGGCTTTGTTTATTTCCTGGCATATGTTCTTTCTCTCTCTCTCTCTCTCTCTCTCTCTCTCTCTCTCTCTCTCTCTCTCTCTCCCCTCTTTCTATCTCTTTCTCTCATCTGTCTATCTCTCTATCTCTTTCTATCTCATCTCTTTTCTCTCACAAAAAGGAATATGCTTCTTTGCTTTATTGTGTGTGCATGAGTGTATGTGCGTACACTTGGTTCTGTGTATGTGCATATGTATATGCAGTTACACATGAATATGTTGCATGTCCATATGCAGGCTAGAGTTTGATATCAAGTGTCTTCCTTGATAGCTTGCCACTTTATTTCAGTGGGGAGACAGGGTCTGTTACTTAACCCAGAGCTTACTGATTCAGCTAGACTAGCCAGTAAATCCTGGGGATCCTCCATTTCTGTCTCCCCAGTGCTGCAATTACAGGTGCCCCTAGGAACCCTAAGTTAGACCCTCACTTCACTGGCAGTGCCATCTCTCCATCCCTGGTTTCTCTGCTTCCTTAAATATAAGGTTGATGTTGGTCATGTGACCGGTTTCCATCAACAGGGTAATATCAAGCATGACATAAGCAGAGACTTGGAAAGCAGCATCCTTCAGAACTTGCTCATTTGTTGCTTTTTGGAAACAGGAATGTCTACAGACCAGACAGCAGAATGAGAGCTGATGAAGAAGTCCTCAAATGGCTTATCTGTAATCTCCCTAACCAAAAAGATAAAAGCTTTATTTCATTTGTGGTTTCTGACCCCAAATTTCAGATGTAAATATATAACCTGAAAGTGCTGGAGTGGAAAAAAATAAAAGTGCAAGTGGACCATGGAGTTGGGAGGACAGAATTCTGGAGAAGGGACTAGCAGGGTACTGGCAGGAAGGGAGGGATGGAAAGGAGGCGGGTTTCGGTTGAGGATGGAGGAAGAAGGATAAAACAAAAGGAGAAAAAGGAGAGACAAATAACACTAAGGATGTGTGAAAAAACCATAGGGAATCATATGATTTTATATTTATGCTTTTATATAATGTGAGTGTGTGTGTGTGTGTGTGTGTGTGTGTGAGAGAGAGAGAGAGAGAGAGAGAGAGAGAGAGAGAGAGAGAGAGCTCATCTATAAAATGAAGTAACATCATTTGAAAGTGATAATCTTCCCTCCAAGAGCCATAGACAATCTAACAAAACCCTTCAGTACCAGCATGAGAAACTTCCTTTTAAGCTGCTGGTCAGGAGAGCCTAAGCAACTTCCAAAACAATGCAGGATATTGTTCTTGGCCTTGGTTGCCTCCCAGAAGATGAAGGTAACACTCAATTGATCAAGATATCATACACTTCAGACACAGGACTGCGATGAACCTAATTGGATGTGACCCCCCCAACCTCCTCCTGGAGGACCAGCTTTTCTAGTACTGGAAGGTGCTGTGCAAGCTGTCAAGAGAGGAAGCAATTAGTATTGTTAGCCAGCTGTGATGTCTATGAACCACAATGACCAGCACCGTAAATGAGTCCTAAAGGCGCAGTATCTTGGCGGTAACCAACAGCCATCTAATTGGACTTGAGACTCTCAACAGGAAGCAAAACATCCCTGGTACTGCAAACCCAGCCAACTACCCATAGCTAATGAGGTCATGGGTCCCAGAGGAGAATGTACAACTGCCACTTTCCTAAACCAGGATAATTACTAACCGCTTTCTAAATTCTTAACCTTATACGCGCAGATAAATGTATCTTTCACTCCTCATCCAAGAAGCTTCTTTTGAAGTAGACAGAAATCATTACAGAAAGCCACAATGAGTCAAATGGTCAACACAATTAGAACTGACTACAGGATGCCCAGGCCCAGTTGATGCATCTACTCCATATTCCTATACCTAAGAGTCAGGGAACATGTGAGAGAAGAAATGGAAAGATTGAAAAAGCAAGAGGGCCACTTCCGAGACCCAGCGTTGGCTGCAGAATCCCAGCGCTCTCTGGGGCAGGGGCAGGTGGACGCTGTCCCTGACCACTTCCACGGCTCCTGCTGAGGGAAACCCCGCCACGACCTCGAACTGAGCGAACTAACTGCTGGGGCCTCCGAGGGGCGGATTCGGACCCCGCCCAGAGGTCAGGAGGGGGCTAGAGGCCTCAGTGCCTTTATCTCAGCCTGGGAGGGAGAGTTCAGCTCCCATTGTTGCTGGTTCCACTTCCGGGACCCAGCGCTGGCTGCAGAATCCCAGCGCTCTCTGGGGCAGGGGCAGGTGGACGCTGTCCCTGACCACTTCCACGGCTCC